>JAPYZE010000879.1:0-29130 GCA_030522805.1 Leptomastidea abnormis
TTCCAAACTTACCTATCAGCTCCAAAACCTCCTAAAGTTATACTTAAAATTAGAGCTGTTGACCATCTGTATCCACCAGTCCAGTTGCAAGGTAAATTTTTTAAAAACTTTCTTCTTCCCAAGCATAAAATATCATTTTTTACTGTACAATTTGTTCTAAAAATTATTAATAAGAAAAATACAGGATTTAATACTTGAAAAAACCAAATAAAATTTAACAAATAATGAAATTTTTACCTATAGTATTGTTGTGGAGATGCAAAAGAACTACAGGAATTTTTTTGATAACAGTCATGCTCCCAATGTTCAGTTTGGTAACAATAACGACAAACATAACGTTTTTTGAATGGAGTTGCTCCCTGTAGAATAAAATTTCATATGCACAACAGAAGTAAATATTTTAAACTTATAATATTCAAGTAACTAACCACACATGTGACTTGATCTATAACAGAACAATTTGCTTCATAAACAGCACCGTAAATACAATTAGAGTCTAAAGTACAATTTAGACACTCCACTCTTAACTGTGAACATAATGCTCCAGCTGGACATAATCCAAATAATTCTATCTAAAATATAAATATAAAATATAAATTTGTGTAACAGATTAAAAGAAAAGTTTATTTGTTTTAGCAATATTTACCTTTTTATTTCCATACACTGGTGTTGAATTAGTATTAATAGCATGATTTGATATGCTGTCTGGAACAGTAGTAAATCATATATGAATGTTGCAGTCATTTGTTTATTCTTTAAATAACATTATTATTTAAATTTAAACAGTTGATCAAAACTGTTAAATTTGAATAATAATATTATATAAATTTATCAGTTTTAATACTGAACAAAAGAAAACATTTTGATGTAATGAAAGATTAATTAAAATTATTATTTACATTACCTCCATAACCCATATAAGCTTCTTTGACTGATGATGACAAAATTGCCAAAATAATGTATGCTACATTTTTTGTATTTATTCGAATGACATGCATACCGAATTAAACTGATGACATTAAATTTATTTATTAAAAAGAGAAATAAAATAATACTAGACAGCAAATATAAACTTCGTATCAAAACAAAGTGTTTGTACTGCAACAATGTATGCAGCCAGGTAAGGTTACATTTCTACAATTATCTACATTATCGACCCATTTAAATTTAAATTAAAGTTTCAATTCTTATCAAAAAAATAATTTTTTAAATTTATAAAGTTGTCAAGTAACTAATCTAATGATTATTTTTAAATTTACTTTTTTTCAATGAAAGATTTTTAAGAACAAATAAACTCATTATTAACAATTTTGTTGAGTTGAAAAAATAAATAAGTAAAATTTTGTTGGATTTGTTTAAATTAAATAAAAATTTTACCATAACTTACGATACTTCTCTGCCTCCGGTCAATCATGCAAGTTTCAAATAGGAAATGAGGACTTAGGTTTGAAAAATAAAATATTAAACATTATATTTCAGTCATTTATTTATATTTTTTGTAATTTTTGTTGTTGACATAAGTGTACATGTAATCAAGAAACAAAAAGTATAAATAATTCTCACTGACAAATAATATATTTCAGATGTGCACATTAAGTAATTACTTACAAAAATGGACGGAGTGAACAACAAATTATGTTGTACGGCCTACAATGGCTGGAATTTAAGTAAAATTAATTTATGCATAAAATACAAGTGGTATCTCTTACTGATGTCTATTTTTAAATGTTTCAAATTGTTTACATACACTTATAGCATATACTGAAGCAACACCAATCAGCATTTCCAAGTTTCCTTATATTAGAAGTACACAATTATATCTAAACATCAAATTTTTTTCTAAAAATCATTGTTTCTATAAAATTTCATTAAAATTTTTTTTATTTTTGAGTTAGCTTTTATCCTCATCAATTTCTTAATAAAAACATTGTAACTCAATAGTAAATATATTTTTTTATAAATCGAATTACATTTTAATAAAAAATTACATAATACTGATAATTTAATTTTAAATTCGTTTTTTAGGAATTCGAAAATTTTTCAATCTAATAAATTTTTTATAATATATTTTGACATATTAATCTTTGCCAAAGCTTTATTATAAATATTTTTTTAGTACTCCATATCAATTTAGGAACTTGGAACTGGAAGATCTAAAATTTTGTATTTTTATATGCCTAAATTACATAATAGTTTTAAAAATTTAGGCCCGTACATAGAAAAGTATGTATTTTAAAAATTTTAATACAACTTTGCAAAATAAGTGTAATTTTACATGCTTGCTAGTACAGTAATTATATTATTTTAGATGGATGTAATTAATAGAGTAATTTATTAAAAACTAAATAGATTATAATATAGAAATCTTATATGACAGTACTAACAATAATTTATTTATTAAAGAAATTATAAAACAAATAATTTTATCATATTATTAAATTTTCTTATTGCTGTCATACATATGTTGACATAGTTACAAGCAGAAATCAATGCTTTCCTGTACTTTTTCTTACTTTATTTATATTTAATAGTACAATTAATTTTCTTATATTAGTAGATAATCAAGAGTTTGAGTTTAAAAATAGGAATTTTTTATGTTTATTAGTTATATATTACTTATATAAGTTGAAATTAATATAAAAATAAAAAAAGTAATTGTTAAAAATAGTAAAATATATTTATATACTAATTAAAAAATAAAATAATCATGTAATATTTCTAAATACATATTTTTATAAAAATACTACTGAAATTTAAAAAGAAATTTTTTAAAGATTTAACAGAGATTAGAAAATTTAACATGAACTAGCTTTTGATAGCAAATGAAATACTCAATATCCTTGATTGCCTTCGTGCAGTTGAAAAATGTTTGCAAACGATTTTTAAATTTATTTATATTATAATTTTAGAATATATCTATTGAAGCATGTGTTTGTAGACTAAAATTGCTATTTGAGAATTGTACATTATTTTTAGGTGATTATTAAATGTGTCATTTACAAATTTTAAAAATCCAGCAAAAATTATTAGTTTATATTGTGAAAAAATTTAAAGAAAGTAAGAATAATATTTTTTCTAAACGGAAGAATAAATATTTCTGGTATAATATTCTGTAATTTCGTTTTCTTTTTTCTATTACATAATACTAGTTTTTAAAGTCTAAAAAATATATTTTCTACAATTGATTTATATATGCAAATTGAAAAACTTGCGTCTATAATTAAATTTTATCGCACTTAATGATATATGTATGTATATATACGCGATTGCAAATGTATTAAAGTATATGTAGTTATATATTATAAAATATAATAAATGTATAACTACATTACTTTTGAAGTGTCTATGTATATATTTACCTTCACTTACGATACACTTAAGAGATTCTATTCATAATGTAAATGCTAATGTTAAATTTACAGATATATGCATAGAAAATTGTTAAAATATTAAATAAAAATATTTTTTATGAACCCTTTTTTGTTTAGCACAACAAAGGGTAGTCACGCAATTTTTCAACTTTAAATAATATACTAAATAATATTTAATAGAAAACGGTAAAGATGTTGATTATTCACAAAAAAGTAGATCTTTTATGTACAACAACCATACTCTTAAAATCTTAAATTATTAAAGAATTAGGCTGCTTTAAGGAAATTCGTCCCAATAATGTAATAATTCTTACATAAAGCTACAAAGAAATTTTTATTTTTATTTCTATCTTAATTAAATTGAAATTCTTGTTATAACCAAAGCTTAAAAAAAAGATAAATTTTAATAATAAAGTGTTTTTTAATATAATCAAAAATTGTTTAAAAATAAAAAATAATTTTCGAAATTTTATTATTGTCGCTTTATTAGCAGGGTCAAAAGAAATACTAAGAAGCCTTAGTTTTCAGCTTGTTAAAGTAGCCTAATCTCTTCAATATACTTAACTACTTGTGTAAAAATTCTTAATCTCCAAATTTTGTTGAAAGCTTCTATTTTTAAAATAGAAATCAACAGTTAAAAAATACATTTAAAATGCAAAAAAAAAACATTATTTGCATATCTTATATAAGAATTCTAAAAGAATTGAATATTACCACAAATTGTGAAGCTAAATAACAAACAATATTTATCAAGGATTCAATTAAATTTTTCTTTGTATAAGTTTCTTAGTGATAGAATCAGAAAAAATATTTTAATATTAAAATGTATAATAGGTCAAATTGAATTACTTTTTGCTTTCTCAAAGAGAAAGCTTTGTAATGGTAAAAATTTTCGATTCAATTTTTTTTTGGTTTTCTTGAGGTTTTTAAAATAAGAATGAAGAAAAATAAGAGAATAAAAAATTGAAAATATAAATAATTAATCAGAAATAAATAAAAAAATTTAAGTAAAATTTATATACTCAAATTATTTTAAAATTATATTCATTATAAAAACAAATAATTTGATTATTTAATGATTTTTGATTATTTAAAATTTTAATTAAATTAAAAATGTTCAAGTAAATTAAATTATTTTTGATATTTTAAGTGTTGATAATATTTTAATATCAATCCTTGATTCTTAACTACCTGTTTTCATGAAACAATAAAGAAAAAAAGGAAGAAATAAAATTGACCTTGTGTCGTTTATTAGCCTCATATCTAATTTTTTTTGTAATTTTTACTCAGCCAGGTATCTGACTAGTAATGGTGCTGGGTCCAGTAGACTGCTGTGAATCCTGCATGAGATTGTGCGTTTCTTCTTCTTGATCCGACATTGGAATAGCTGTTGATACCTCCAAACTGCTTGCCTGCTTTGACTTTAGTTGGCTTGGCAGCTCAGTTAGTACAGGCCCGTACTGCGAAGTGGAACCCACCAGCAAGTCAGTTGATGGATTCAAACCGCCCAACATCTTTATATTCAATAGCAATGCGCGTTATAAAATAAGGTTGAAAAGAAAAAGGGGGGAAGTTGGATGCAAAAACAGCGACAAAATAAAAATATTGAAGCGCATTGAAGCAGATACAAGATACATATCTTTACATTTGTATGGATAGAAAACTTATTGATTAATTGGTAATTTTGAAACATTTTTAAAATAATTTATGTATGAATTATTTTATTTTGATGCATTTAATGCTATTTAATTACTAACTCTTATTAGAAGTTTGACTAGAATGAAATAAGATGAAAAATAATCAATTATTATTTCTATCCACACATGTGTTAAGATTGATTTTTCATACCTGACCACTGTTACTTGTCATTCCACCTCTAGGAGATTTACCACGTCTGAAAAATCTTAACCAAGCCCAAGCAAATCCTGCTACAAGCCCAATTATTGTCATTGCAGCACCAACAGCTATGGAAGTTCTTGCTCTTTCATTGGAATGTTCTTTGATTTGTGCTGTTGGATCTTTTGACATTGTACTATCGATCTATATTTAGAATAGATTAAATATTTGGATGAATTAATATTTATTTAAATAGATTCACACTCTTTTGATTAAAATTAAAATGTGATAAATGAAAATTCCATGTAAACAGCCTATATGATAAAATGTAATAAGTCATAAAAGTTTTTAGAGACATAATATATTTGTATTATAATACCATTAATAAATATTAATACCTTTTGGGGAACAGTGTCATTGTCTGCTGAAACTAAATTAACAAGCATAGTAATAAGTCCAGCTACAAATGCTGCCACAGCTACTGAGAATAACACCCATTCAAGCCAATTTCTTGTGCTAAATTTATGCCTTGACATGATTCTGGAAAAATTTCTTCTAATGCCAAGTCCACTGCCATCTCTTGTGTCGTAAGAATAACCAACTGTAGTTGGTTGATAAACTGCTCCGCTTTCAGGCATTTTTGTTGATATAATCTAAAAAAAATATTTTTTATAAACAATATTTAAAATATAAATGTATAAAAATTTGCTAATATAATCACACATATTTTATAAATCTAAAGCAAATGCTATATTCTTAAAAAATTTGTCAACTGTACATGTTTATATGTGTAAGCTTACATCAATATCATTGATTTTTGAGTTCTATATAACACAAGTTTTATAGGACAAGTAAATAATTTATTTTGGCAGATTTAATACTATAATATTTTATGATCATAGTAATTATATGATCATTACATTGTAATATACCTATTTTTAAATGAAAAAAGATAATGACTTAATGACTCATACATTAACTTTTGATAAAGAAAAAAAGATTATCATTTTTGAGGTTATGATCGATACAAGTGTCTGCTGCATTACATTCTAAACAATAGAAAACAATTGGAACACTTTAGATTAAATGGAACAAATGAGTCATCTAATTTTCACTTTATTAAAATTAAAAATAGAAAGCCAAAAAAGAGAAAGCTGAGAAAGCAAATAAAGTTTTCTACATCAAAATTTAAAGATAAAAAAAAACACAGGTAACACGTAATGCTCGCATATCGTACAGTTATAAAAACGATAAAAAGATGTATCAATAATCTTTTAAAGACCCTTAAAAACAAAATAATCCGTTAAATAAATAAAATATCCAACCTGATCGTTCTTAAAAGTGTACCTAGTGTTTCAGTTTCCCTTATTTTTTTTTTATTCCAGTAGTAGCAGTCTCGTAGATAAGACGTATAAGTACAAGTATGGGTATCAGTTTCGTCTCACGTTCCTTTCAACGATGCTCATGTTCTTATGCCAAAAGGCGCAGCACAGTCGATCTTGAAAAGGTATGTGTATACGTGTGGTAAAGAATAAAAAAAAAGGAGAGGCTTGACTTTTTTTTGTTATCCCCTCCTTTTTTCCTTGTAACTCCGGAAGCTTTTTATATTAAAGGTGTTTGGACGATTGTATATCGTCTAACACACAACTTGCTCCGAAAATTGAATGGACTTTCTTGAAAGAAACACTCACACACAGACACAATACTTTATCCTAGACTTTTCAATTTTTTTACCAATATCCTACCGCTCCTGTCAACCACAAAATATCATTAAATAAAAAAGAACCAGAATAGTATAAAAAATAGTATTTTAATAAAGTAGCAAATATGAAAAGCACACCAGAATAGGAGCTTAAATATACATGTAAGCTCCAATCCCTAAAGGGAAAGTGGGGATATATAGACACTTACCCCTTTTCGCGAATATAGAACCCCTGTCTACACTACCAAGTGTATTATACAGCTTTGTATATTTATATATACAAGCTCTGCAGAAGTAACATATATATAGATATAGATATAACTTAGGTGTTGCAGATATGTGTACACCGCGACGACGACGACGACGACCGACCGCGACTGCAAACTGCAACACGCGGCTTTGCTTTAGCTGTGAGCCTGTGGTGAGTGCAATAAGTACAGATAGTGTCACATATAGTCACGCCCGTCTTTCTTGCTCACTATTAGTGTGTGAGAAAGCCTCTTGCGCATAATATAAAGATAGGTATATAGAGAGAGAGGAAGAAGAACAACAAAAGCTGCAGACAAGAGAGAAGGGATGTATATCTATATAGTTATTGTAAGAGGAAAAGAGATAGGATGATAAAAAGGAAAGGGCTTTTAAAAGATATGTGTGAGTTGTGTATGAATGAAATGAAATTGTGTAGGTATAAGTATATACGCGGTTTTTCTGCGCGCGGCGATTATCGATAAAAATTTGGAGCATTTTTAACTGTCTTATATATACATATATATGTAGGTATATGAAGTTACATGCTGCTATGCCGTTCTTATTCTTTTTCTTCTTCTTCTTCCTTGCTTTATTCTTCTTTTTCTTCTTTTTTTTTCGTTTATTTCTCTTTCTCACGAGTAAAACTTGGGTTCTTATTATGCTCGTTTCCTTTGGCGCCTGCGGTGATGTGTTTCACGCTTGACACACCTGATGCTGTGGTGATATGAAAAGTGTATATTTTTTCTTACTTAACTTATACCCACTGGTGTGATATGCGAGTCGATTATAATTTATATTACGTTGAGGATGAGAATTTCAATAGTAGATTTAACGTTATAATGCTAAGTATTTTTTTTTTAAATTTAAATCGTTAAGAGAATGTTTTTGATAATTTGTATTTTAATATGTTTAAAATATATAATGTGATTGGTGATAGATAAGGAGCTATTAAGATAATTTTTAATTCTTGTAGGTTTTATTTGTAATACCAATGATGTTAAAGATAGAATTTAAATTAAGAACAAAAAATTTTATTAATAAAATACTTAACGATCGATATCGATTTTTTTTGTAAAAGTAGAGCTTATACATTATATATTACGTTCTAAGACTAATGAATATTTCGTTTTTAAAAATAAATATCACAATAAGCTTTGTTAAACTTTTAAATTACAAAAAGTAAAATAAAAAATCAATAGCTAAAATAATTTTTAAATTTCAAACAAGCTTACGTATATCCATATAGTATAAGTAATCAACGGTTCTCCAATTATGCTTTCACATCACGCAAGTTTTACTGTCAATTATTATTAACCGATACACACACATACCGTTACATTTAATTTCAATTCAAAATAAAATTTTTGAAGCTCACATATAAAGCCCATTTTTATTCGATACTCGTAAAGCATTTCTAGCAAGGTCTAGCAAGTCAAGAATTCCAATAGCTTGGACTTTATTGATTTTTCGAACTGTATGTACATTTGCATAGCAATGTATACACTATACGTACACACAACTTGATATATCGACTAAAATTTGCAGCATGATAATTTACGTGTGTAAGCTTTGGATGATTACTTTGAAAATTTTTTTTAGAACAGTACTTGTTTTGTAAAAAATCTGAAATAAATATTTTATTTAAGTATTTTTTGAAAAATTAATAATTTGAGTGTAAATAATTTAATTTTAGACACGAATCGTTTTGGTAACTTAATATATTGCATTCCAAAAGCGCATATGCATATAATATGTATGTATATTTTTTTTTCAATTACTTGTATCAAATGTCTATAATTTGCATATAAATATGTACACTTCAAAGACATCGATTTGTTCGATTGGAAAATCCACTGAAAAATTAAAAAAATTATTTTCAATGTCTGACTTAATGTAAATTCTAAAAACCTATTGTTATCTAATTTATAATTAACATATGCAAAATAAATTGAGATAAAATCAAACATTGAGATAAAATTTTTTTAGTCGTGTATTCTATTACAATAAGTAGCTAAAAAGTCAATATTTTTACTAATTTTTAAAACCTCGATTTTCATTTAAAAAAAATTGTTTTTCTCTTACTCCTAAAATTCGCCATTTCCGTAAATATCGAAAAAATGGGTCATAAAAAAAGTTTAACAACATTTCATATCCAAAGAAAGCAAAAAAAAAATAGAAAAAGAAAAAGCATACATACCAGTCAATTGTGCAACGCGAGTAAACAAAAACAACCAATGCAACTTGCCTAAAAATCGTAAAGTCACGTAGTAAATATGTCTTATGACTTTTGCGTAAATTAATCTCAACCCATTGAGGTATAGTCGTATAACATATACTCAATTGACACTATAACACACGCAAATCCAAGAAAACGTTTTTTTTTTATTTTGTCATAAAGATGAGCGTTAAATATCGTGCGTCACAAGTTTTATGCATCTTTCAATGAAACGTTTTTTTTTTTTTTTGGTTTTATGACGGTTTTACTTTACTTATATTTGTTTGCGCTTATTAATCGGGTCATTGATAAAATACAGTAGTACCTATATACCCCTTTATTCCGATAACATACTAACAATTAATTTTATCTTTTAATTAAATATTACGTATTTATTTATATTAAATTTCACGGTCGTCACTGAATAACATGTTTAAATAAAAATTTTTTATTTTACAAATGTTAAACTAAATCTGTACAAAACTTCAAATCTGTATCTCTATCTATTGTAACATAATGCAGCAAACTTTGAAAAATGCAATACAAATGTGTTAATACACATGTAACACTGTTAAAATTGCCAACGAACGAATATGAGCTGAAATGTGAATAACTATTCATCATTTTTTTTTTTTTTTTAAAGTAACGTCTCTGTTGACGTCATATACTACCCGATATTTATTATGTAATTTCAAAATTTTTATGTGTCCTTCGCGTGAAAATTGTTTGATATTGTCAACGAAAGAAATAAAAAAAAAAAGATTGCTATTGCTCATATATATTTTTATTTACCAAATCGTAAATTTTACTTACTACATATCAAATTTAGCTTAACTGTAATTCAATATTCTTTGTTTCAAGGAACTCTTATAGTCATCATTTTGAATGAAATTGTATCACGAAAATCAAAATATCCTACAAACCAGTTACACAAAAGTACACAAATTCTTTGACATTTATTTTTTTCACAAATTAATTAATTAACCAATAAAATAAAATACTCACCAAACACAAATTCACGCTAAATTTAAAAAAAAAAAAGGAAGCTTTTGGCGACACTTGACGCTTATGCGAGTATAAGCTTAGTGATTAAAATTGCGCAATATCCCTGACTCTCTATTATATATCTATCTCACGCAAACCATAATAAAAATGTATAACGGAAGCTAACAATAAAACTTTTATCCCCTCCTTCTTCCCTCATATGTATGTATGTATTATCTAGAAGCAACGTAGCAGCAAATATTTGCTCAAATGATTACTCTATGAATCGCTGATCGCGCACATATATTTCATTGCACGCGGGTGGACGCGTAAGTATCCTGTTTCATCCTCGCGTCACAATCATATGTGTGAGGTCCTCTTTATTATTTTATCTCTCTTTTCTTTGGATACATAAATGGTACCATAATAATTAAGAAAAAATTGAAAAATTTAATTTAATTTTTAGCAAAAGTTATTATATAATTAAATTTTAAAACATAACATGCATTATTAACTTAACGTTAAATTCCATTATATTGTGTTGGTATGTAAAAAAGAATTGATTATTGTCAAGTAATACATAAGCAAAAAATACGATTGCAATCAGTAATAAGTGTTATGAATCATATAAACATGGACAATACATACATACCTTTGAGTTTTAGATAGATGCGTTTCTTGTCTTACAAGACCTTATCTTATCGTAATCGACATGCGCTACATTCGTATGTTACATCCTTCAATTTCCAGTTATTTCTTTACTAAGGTTCTTTCTTGTCGCGGTTATTAATTTTTTTTTTCTTTTAAGCTTTCTTTAATTGACTATGAGATTATAAATGGTCATTGTGTGTATATTTTTTTTCCTCTTCTATTATTAAGATTTGAATAATGCTGTATGTGTAAAGTGTATATTTTAAAAGTTGAATGTTTGTATAATCTGTTGAATTTGCAGGATATTTATCTTCAAGCTTAGATGTTAAGTAGTGGCTACATAGCAAAAATTGCATTTGCATAACATTTAACGTTATGTCTTCCTAATGTTACCTACTATAACATCTTCAGTTTGACATTGTAAAGCTGTTTATTTTTATTTACTTAAATATGGCTTGGTGTTTAATGCTGATAATTTTAATTTATGTAGAAAATTTATTGTTTACTCTTGGAATAACCATTATTAATCAATTTTTCTAAAGATTAATCATAAAGATTTTATTTATTTTAACTTTTAAATTAATGATGAAACTACTTGGAAGCTTGCAAATTTATTTTTTTTTTATTCAATTGATAGTTTCTAAAATCAAAGATTTTTAATCGTTTAATTCTTTGAAGAAGGTAGATAAATTTTATCTTGATACTTTACTCCTTTAATTACTTTCCTGTTGACAATGATGTTGAAAATCTATACACATTGTAAAATAGAGATTGACTATGACTAAGGATATAATTTTGAAATTAAAAAAAAAAAAATTCAAAAGGTACTTCTGCAACAATGAAAAAATAAAAAATTGTTTTTAATCACATGTTAATTTTTTATAATTGTAATCATGTGACTTTGTTATTTTATTGTGTATTATTATGAATTAATGTTTGTCACCTTGCAAATTTTTTTCAAAACAAAATTGGTACATTAAATTAATATACCTATACGCATAAACAATGGTTTTTATCCTTCAAAAAATTATAAAATATTTTCGTGCAAGAAGCGATATTACACCTAATTTTTCGCTTCGTGATTGTATAGAACACAGAAAACCGGAAACTGTTAGTCATCCAAATTGACATTTTCTTCGTGCTAAGTTGGCACATATACATATATATGAAAGATTGTAGAGACGTGGGACAGAAAAATTTATGATTTAAAAAATATAATACTATCATGCACTAAGATTTATAATTGTTAAATCTATGCGCTCACGAGCTTAAAAAATATTACGTAAATCTATAGTGAAAAAGGTGATAATAATGTTTGTTATCTGCTTTTATTATATATTTAGTATGACATTTTAAATTATTTGGAATTATAGGTTCCGGCACAGCTGAGTCGCCAGAGTGACTGTTTCGAAATCCACAGGTCGTGGGTTCGATTTCTGTCATAAGTGACTAAGCCAATGCGCGAATTATCGTATGCCGAAGTATGCTCAATAGTATTAAAAAGGCTTTACAAAATCGAAAATTCGTATATCTTATGTAAAATACTTTTACCTCGTAAAATCGATTTTCATTTTAACGTGTGAAATCAGTGAAATCGATTTGAAATCGGCGATTACTGGGCCATTTAAAATGCATTGAAATCGCTTGAAATCACTTGAAATCGATTTCTAAGTGAAAACCCCCTTGACTTTGTAAGTACTTTTTTTGCATATTTAAAAATATTTAAATGTCATAGAAAATTGAATTAAACTTAAATTATAAATTAAAAAAAAAATAAATATTTATTTGAAGTATGCTTTTATAAATTAATGTTTGTTATTGACAAGAAAATAATAACCATATTATTGAATAAGAACATAAGTTTTGTAAATTTTTTATACAAAATTAAAAAAGAATCCTTTTAAATTGAGTTTTTCTTATATTTCAATAACTTAAATAATGCGAACCAGTAACACTTAAAACTATACAAAAGTTAACGTATTTCTTAAGATTTAATTATTATACACTTTAACATACTTTTTTAATGTATTTTTTTAAATATCAAAGAAAAAATAATTTTTCAATTTTACTTATTGTAATTTTAGTCATTTTCATATTAACATTGAAAATCACTTAACGAATTTCCTTTTTCCTTTTTTGTAAAAGGATAACTCAATAGAAGCTGTTATGTTGGGTATTCACGCAAAAATATATTTTTATTTTTTTTTTCTAAATTGTGATGTCATCGTAAATAAAAGACGTTGTTTCATCTTTAAAAATTTTTCGCATGAAATATATCTAACATGCATTCTTAAAAGCTAAAAATTTTTTACAAAATTATAATGCATTAAAATTGAGAAAAAGAAACACATGTTATAATTCCAAAAAATTCAAATAACACAAAGTCATCTTTGCAATATCATTCCAATTTTTTCGTGCCTTTTATAAAACATCAAAAATCAAAACTTAACAGCTCCAAATCAAAGTTGCAAAAAAATTGCAATTCCTATCTCCCTACCATCCCAAAAAATCTTATAAAAAATTTATCAAAATTCCCAACAATCAAAAATAAATAAATGTCATCCTCTTAATCCAAACACCTACCTTCTATTATATTTCAATCCTCGCTAATACACAAAAAAATGTCCAAAACATACATAAATTCACTAATACAATATTAAACCATATCCACGGGCGGTTCGGTACTCCGGTAGCATTTTACGTTTCTCCCACACACACACATACAAATTCTATAGCAGCCGGTGACCGTAGCCACTCATTATGCACATATGTGCTACACTGCTGATATGGCCCGAGACCGACGAAGGTAATTCGTACTATTGTTATTATGATCGTTCTCGCAAACATATATACACACACGCGGGCCTCACGAGAGTCTCACTTGCGAGAACGCGCGGAAGAGTGAGAAAGAGAGAAAGAGTGAGATATATACGACACACGGCGCTTAGGAGTCTCTCTTGGATTTGTCGATTTCTCAGTTCTCCGGCTGAGCTCGAGCCGCGAATACTTATATGTACATCTCTCGGCTCATCTCTTATCTCTTTAACTTTTCGGTTATACACACATCTATTTTGAATTTTTCAAAGTCTAATTTGTTATTAAACAGAACTTTTTTTCAACTCGTGACGATGTGATTGGAAGTTTAATTTTATTTGATATGATCGGTAATTTTGTAAAATTGAAGGTGTCAAAATAAGGATGGTAAGAGAGAAGAGTTTTTATAAGAGTGTTAATTGTTTCTAAGCTGAACTTGTATTAAAAGATAGAATAGAAGCTCTCATCTTCCGCTTGCGCACGTGGCACGAGGTATAAGTATAGGTGTAAGATATTTAGAGTCACGAGAAATGGATAATGTGCGAGCATTAGGTAAACGTGATTTTTTACCAGCTGGTAGCTTTACCTATACGATAGCTGATTTTGTGTAATATGTGATATAGATGAAAACGATTGGAATTTTTGATATCGTTTAAAATTTTAATTATTTATAGTTGAGAATTAAGGAAAAATTGTGAGAAGTTTGATAAATATATTAAAGTTGAAGTGTAAAATTTAAGAAGAAGAAGAATTAATAGTTAAAAGTATATATTCTTGAAGAAGCTATACCTACCTAAGACTGAAGTTACATAAAAATGTATATAATACAGATTGTGATGTAATGCAGTGCTATACTACATATACTAAAATCAAGTCGAGAATTTTCAAGATTTAAAAAAAAAATGTATACAGCACAATAACCGTATATGTATCTATACTTTTAGTTGAATAATACGATTCGAATATAAGAAGAAACAACATTGTGCAGAGCAATAACTTTTAAAAAAATTCTTTAAAGCAAAAGTATATACGTACTCAGCAACAAATTGAAATATTAAAACACAGTCGAAGCAAGTTCGTATGTGTATACATTGACATTCCAATCAAGCAATATGTGGAAATTAAAAAGTTATTGTGTCAATGACACTTTTATGCGCAGCTGGAAGATGATATTACTTGTTATTTGTCAGAATGTAAGGTTTGTTATCTGCTATTCAACGATTGGTGATCCAATAAGCTGATATGCGATTTACATGCTTAGATAATAAAGATATGTGTTTTATTGGATAAGAAGAAGAAGAAAAAATCGATCTTCTTTTTTTTCATCTGTGAGATTAATCTGGATGTGTAACACGTGTCATTGATTTTTTGACTTTGTTGGATTACTGTATAACTTGGTGATACTGAGAAAAATCGGTAAAGATCGGTAGTTTATTTTTTTCTAATGTTTATACAGTAAACTTGTGATTTTTCATTATAGTGCTAGTGTTGATTTTGACGAATGTTAAGTGATTGTGTCTATATATACATATATATGTGTATGTGTATGTGAGTATTTTGCGGAAGTAACGTGGAAAAATTTGTGTTAAAATATAATAGTGACCGTGAGTAAATTTGATTTTTTTTTTGGAATTGCTTATACATACACAAGTGCTGCAATTGAGATTCAAATACTAAGTTAAAAAGGAACACGTGATTTCGTAGCTAATAAAACATTGAAAAAGTGTAGTTTATTTGAGAGCTAACGATAAATAATGATCTCTTTGATATAATAAAATTATAGTTTTTTGTTTTATAATCAACTCCAAAAAGTGTATACTTATATATTCAGTTTTCCCGAAATTGTTCGGAAAACAATAAAACATAATTGGTACTCGCAAGAAAAATTTTTTTTCCTTTCGGTTTCATAAGTGAAGTTTCATCAAAAAAAAAAAAAGACTGAATAATCAAACAAATCATTAGACCACGAAAATTTTTTAAAGATCAAGGATAAAAAAATTAATCACATAACAATAATAAATCAAGATCACACACACACACACACACATTCAATGTCGGCTAAAGTCAGAGGTGCAAGACTGTCGAACAATAATAATTACATGATGGATTCACCTACAGGTAAAAAAACATCAGTTATGGAAACTCAAACTGAAACAGAAGCTAATTTATTACCAGCTGATCAACAACAACAACGTCCACAAAAACGACCAAGTCCAAAACCTTTAAAATTACCATCAACCGATGATTTATCAATCAATCAACAACCTAATCGAGCTACAAAATCAACACAGATCGATAGTTCGATGTGGAGATTAATGAATTCGAATTATCAATCGGTAAGTTTGAAAATTATTTTTTTTTATTTATATTGTGGGTTTGAGAATCGAATGAGCGTTGAATTCGGTGGAAATATCGGTTTTAAAAAATTTTATAATGTTGCGATATGTACCGATACATAACGATTGCATTATATAGATATCAAATTAACTATAAAAAAAAAAAAAATTATTGTAATTCAATGCTGATTCGATCAATACACATGCACATAACGCAACATTACATCAAGAGAAAGGATCAAAAACCGATATAATATCACTACCGATCGGTTACCCTATATATGTAAATAATACACAGCGTGCAAGACCAACATCACTGGGCCAACTATCACGACACAGTCAATACAGTGAACTAAGCTGCGCCAACTACGTTAGCCCATCATACGCATTCTCAGCAACCCAAAGCGAAATCGTATTATCACCACGTAGCAGACACACTGCAGCAGCTGGTAATCGTTATACAACAGTCGACATGATGAGGATAATGCCATTAACCGGACCACCAACACCTGCACCTGGATTACAATCATTAAATCAAGGAGCAGTTGGATGTTGCTGTTGTTGCGGTGCTGGATGTGTTCCTGGCGGTGGTGGTTCAGTACCGACTGGTACTTCAACTGGTACCCAACCGCAACCACCCGCACCTGCACACATGGCACCTGAAAATCAAGATGGTCCTGAGGGATTGTCTTGGAGAAGGTTACATATGAGTAGGGCTAAGCTTAAGGCTACTGCTACCACTTCGGAATTACTTAGTGGTTTTGCTATGGTTAGTGTTGTTTGGTTTTTTTTTATTTTTATAGTAATTTTGATTTTTTGTTGTTGTAAGAATATTTTGTTGATGAGTTTGAGTGAAGAAAAGAAATGAAAATAAAAAGAATGTTTGAGATGTAAAAGTGAATTTATTAAGGGTATGCAACTGCGTGACAGATAGCAACGCATACTGTCATTAATTTATCTTCTTCAAAACGTGATTCATTACTATTTGTAGCTTTTGTACATTTTTTTTTGCATTTCTTAGTATTTGTTATTTTTCTTTTTCTTTTATCCTTCATTTTGTATGCGTTTTAGCATTTATTTGCATCAAAATAGTAAAAAGAAAAATTGGAAAAAAGGAATCTGTAAATTTATGCAAAATAAATAAGGTTAAGAGTTATTTAGATATGATTGTGTAAAAATATTGCTTTGACAATAGAAAAAAAAAGAAACATTAAATTTTGTTAATTAGCAAATTCTTAACTAATTTTAAAATATTCGAAGTAGAATATATTATGTAAGACGAAAATGTTTAAGTAAAAAAAAAATTTCTTACAAGCTGTTTTTGACACATTTCTTACAACGTTAATTTAATAAATAATAGTAATTATAATAAATTATTCTAATAAGGTTAATTACCTCATTTATTTAAATATTTCATATACCTAATCATTCGAATCTAATAAGCAATCAAGTACAATTATTCATAACATAATTTGTATGAAAAATTTAATATCAATTAAAAGAGAAATAAAAATGAAAAAAAAAACCCAAAAATTATCTAATTTGCATATTATGCAAAAAAGCTTTTAGTCTTTACCAAACTGTAAAAATTATTTCAAATTTTAACTTCATACACACACAACGCGACGAAATATTACTCAACATTTCTGAAATCATTAAAGCAGTAATGCCTGTGACAATTCTACGTCCAATCTTTTTTTTCTTTTTTTTTCGGTATCGTTACATCGCAAATTACGTAAAATACACACGAAAGAAGTTAAAAACGTCCTGGAAAACAGCGTAACTTTTTTTTTTCGTAATAAATATCGTAACTTCTTGGACTATAAAATATAGATTGAAAACTCAATGACGAGAATCATATTATAAATACAATCAAGATAAAATAAAAAGTTGCACACGAGCTTTCTTGTCTATCTTATATTATAACTCACTTATTTATTCACGTAATATATTAATCAATCGAATCATTACGCCAATATCGTAATAATCTCAAGCAACATCAAAATATCCAAGGCTAATTAACACAATCATCAATTATAAAAATAAAAAATAAAGAATTTATTTATATTTACAGGTAGCCATGGTAGAATTACAAATAAACGAACCAACCGCTGTACCGGAATGGCTATTCGTCATGTTCGCAGTATGTACAACAGTCCTGGTCTCAGTACACATATTCGCATTGATGATAAGTACATACCTCCTACCAAACGTCGAAGCAATAAGCAAACTACAATCATCAAGACTCGTTACTGAATCTCCACACGAACGTATGCGTGGTTTTATTGAGCTTGCATGGGCTTTTTCAACAGTACTTGGTTTATTTCTTTTTTTAGTTGAAATTGCGATATTAAGTTGGGTTAAATTTTGGGATTATTCATTTACTGCGGCTACCGCTAGTACTGTTATTGTTATACCTGTACTTATTGTATTTATTGCCTTTGCTGTACATTTTTATCATTCGTTAGTTGTTTATAAATGTGAAGCATCGGTTACTGATATGAAGGAATTGGAAAATATTAAAAGAAATTTGGATAATGCATCGTTGGGACATTGTCGTGTGTGAGACTGATAATACATTTTGTTGACTTTTTTCTTTTTTTTTTTGTTTGGATAAAAAATTACTCGACTTTATTTCATTTGTGATTAGGATTATTTAATTTCTACAGGATTTCTTTTTTTTTTTTAATTAGATTTTTATATTCGTGTCAACTGCCACGTTAGAAAAATTTTTTTCAAATAATAATACGTAAATTGTTAAGGTCTTTATATTTAAATGTAAGTATTAAAACATTGTGAATATGAATATTGCCAAGGTAGAATTTTACTTTTTTAATGTAGGTCAAAAATTGTGACAATAACAAAGCTAATTAAGTATCAATTTATTAAGAAATAGTTATAGTATTAATATTTCGTGATAAGACGTATAAATATTCATTTGATAATTTTTAGTATTGTTATACATTATTTGTTATTAATAATTTTTTATATACAATGAATTACTTTGAATTAAAAAAATTCAAGCTATAAGCTTTAAAAAACGGTGTAAATAATGTACTTAACGCAATAAAAAAAGTATTTGTATAATTTATTTTCAACGTTTATGAGTAGATAACTTCGTAAAAATTGTAATTTAGTATTAATTTTTCGTCTTTTCATTAGAAAGAAAAAATTGTAAATAAATTAAATCTAAATAAATACTTAATTCAATTAAAAAATGTAAATAAGTTTGTTAAAGTAAATTTTACGTAGTAATTATTTAAAACCTAATAATCCTCGATATTTTGAAATTTATATTCAATGATTTTTAGTAATTTAATCGCGAAAGAATGTGTACATAAATATTTTGTAAGATAATACCACTTTCTTTTCAAAAAATTGTTCGGTATTATTATTGTTTTCGAGTTACTGAGGTATTATTACTCGAATTATTATACATACGCATTTTTCTTTGCCCTCATATGTATGATTATATATTTAAATCAAAATAAATTCAATTCCAATTGAATTAAAATCAATTTTGTTAATCGACTACACAGTATACATTATTCATATTTTAAAAACGTCATTCACTTACTTAACTTCAAAGTTGCTGATGTCAATCGTTTTCGACACTGAAAGATAAACAGAGATGTATAGTAAAATTAATATTTCAAGACGTAAATGGATTGATATTTACATAAGAGATGGTAAAGAAAAAATTAAATACATCAAGTTATGTATTTTGAATACGTTACCTCTTCTGGTAAAAATGTTTTTATTTTTGCCAAACAAAGAGGTACGTCAATTATTTATTTTTTTTCTTTTTTTTTTTTTATTACATATAAAAATGTACAGGGCTGTACACATGCAAGTCCTTAATTGCAGCGATACAAGCAAAGTGCTTTTACATTAATTATAATATTAGTTTATCTTAATAATCAATTTTATCGTTTTTTTGTTTAAGATGCAACACCTTAACCTTTATTTTTTTTTTTTAATTATTAAACCTGTTCTTATCAAGTTTTATCCATTTTTTTTATCACAGGTCGCAGCTGTAATCATACACGATCTTTTTAAGTAAATTATTGATTAATTTTTTTTTTATTTTTCATCATCGTATAGAAATGAAAACCGAGTTAATCGACAAAATTTCAAACTATAGACTATCACATTCCTGATAGAGGAAACTTGTCTGGACTCAAATATATAATTATAACGAAAATTTTATATTTCCAAGTAAAAAAAATGCTTTTCCTTTGTCTAATAATTTGCCAAACACTTTTTTCTAAACAATCTTATCCATTAAAGAAATTTAAAATTTTAAGTCCACACAAGTTTCTCCTGTACATTTTTGAAATAAATAAAACAAACATCACCGATAACAATCTCTCTCTATCTCTGCCCACCTTGTAAATTTTTAAATTGAAAAAAATTCGCTAAGTTTTTTTTTTCTCGACGATAGTAAAAGTTGTGATTTCACTACAGTTTTAGTCGATCTCGTTTAACTACTTTAAATTGTTAAAACTATATATAAAAAAAGAACACAAATGAGTTTTTTTTTTTTATTCCATTTTGTTTAATTTATATATTTATAATGTATATATTATATGTATATACTTGTTCGGTAAAATTTGTTTCCCTACGGGCGACTCTTTGTACAAAAGCAACTAGTATTTTTTATTTATTTATTTGTTTTTTTTTTTTTTATATGTTATCCTCGCGTTAAACAGACAATATATTTACAACTTAGCAGAGTAAATTATATACCCTATACGATGAAACGTGTCATGGTCGCACATCCAATTATAAACGATAACGCTACATATATGTATATACGTATGTATGTATGTATGTATGAATAAGTGTGATTGCTGTGTATGCACTTTATGGGTAAATAGTTTTGTCTCATTACTCTTTACGGTGCATTTGATAACGAAATAATTAAATTAAATCAAAAAGGGCTTATCTGGCAGTATTCATAAAGTATATCTATATATATTGTTTTTTTTTTTTTATATATCTTTTATATCTGACAAACGCAATAAGTCTTTCCATCAGTATTAAATGTTGCAATAAAAAAAGTACAATGTTTGTTTAACAATCTGTACTTGCAAAAATAAGAAAATTAAAAATAATAATGTACATACAGTATGATTACTTGTGCTATGGACGGGAAATTTTTAAAGGAAGATGAATCAAACTGTTGGAGATAAGGAAAGAACAGCTTTTTTTCTATATATCATTAAAAAATCTAGCGGTATTTATATTTTTTTAACTTACGGAATTTTTGTTTTTCGTCGCCATTGAAATATGTTTGTATTGAAATTATTAGAAACTTGTTTAACTATTATACTAAAAAGTTTAACGTTTCACTTATTTTTTAAAATTTCTTTAATTTTTAAAAAACTTAAAATAAATATTTAATTGAAAAAATTTTTAATTTTCAAAAATATATAAGAAAAATATAGTTACAAAACAAAATTTGATAAATTTTATCAATTTAAAACAACCAAAATTAATACTTGAAATTATTTTTTTGATCAATTAATTAAACAATAAAACATTATTAAAACTGCTACAAAAAAATGTATAAGCGTTACCACTTATTAATATTAATCGTAAGATTTTATCCTCATTTACTTATTTAAATTGTTCTATAAACGATTGCACGCTTTCAATTAATCAATAGCTTATTTCGTACGATTTAATTTACCTATATATTCTTACAACAATCTATATGATACAATAATATAAAATGACATTCGAATTATTTTGAAATTACTATAGGCTAATGTATTTTATACAAACGTATGTTTTTTCATCTTGAAAAAGACGGAAAATAATCGATGTATTTTTTCAACGAATAGAAAAAATAGCAACAAATTTGGTTTTATAAAAAAATAATAATTTTTAAAGCTGTTTATTTAATTGTTTTACGATTATTTCAAAAGTTAGCATATTCCGTCTTTTTAAAATAAACAGTTTTTTTAGCAACACTAGTTTTCTATTTTATTATTATGTTAACGTAACATAGAGATTTGAAAATAAAACTAGCAAATTTTAAAATTCATTAAAAAAACTTCGCTGAATATAACAAAAAACAAATAAAAAAACTGTTTATTTAAAAAAAAATTTGAAATGTGCATGTCTGGTTATATTTTTTATTACTTTAAATTTGTTTATTCAGTCTTACTTTTCAATAAAATATATAGTCTTAAGGATGGCCTATCCATAGCAGACGCTTGAGAAAGCTTATTATTAAGTGTAATTAAACACGTTTTTGCAGCCAATTAAAGCAATTTTAAAAATTTTTCACCGGCTTTGCAGATAAATTAAAAATTTTAAACACATAATGTTAGTCTTTTTCAATAAGGAAGTAATAATTTTTTTTTCAACGATTGAAACAAATTTTCTAAATATTTTCAGTTATGAAAATAAATTTTAACTGTGTGTGAATTATATTATATATACAGTATTTCATTTGCTTTTTCGAGAAATGAAAATTTTTACGTTATAACTGAAAAACGCAAATATAATAACCGATATTTAAATAGTGAAAACTTTAGATATCAGCGATAAATTTCTAAGTAACCAGTGAAAGAAAATTACATGTAATTATACATGAATTCGACTCTAGCCTAATACTAGCCTGTGTTTACTCGTGAAAGCGCCAGTTTAAAGAAGACTCTGATAAGAACACATCAAAATGCGAAACAATCAGCTATTTTTTTTTCGAAAAAAAAATATAAGATTCTAGACGATGCGGTCAAGATTATCAACATAGCTAAAGAAAGTACAAAAAGCAATCTATACGAGCGATCGTTTATACAATATACATGAATTCAATATTGTTAGTTTTAATTGAATTCTCACAATGTTTCTATTTGTAAGATATTTCTTAAACAAAATTCATATATAGTCATGTGTAATTGTTACACATTAATAATGTACAGTTCGTGTATTTTACGATTTCTTCTCCTGGCTTTATGTGTGTTCCCTACAAGTGCTTTGTTAAAGACTACTTTACTAAACAAAGTGAAGAATTTTTTACTTCTTTAATTATTTCTTAAAATACGTCACTGAAGAAATTACGCAGTAAAAAATTATTTTTATAAATTGACATGAGAACATTGATCGTTTTATATTTCTAAATTTGTTCGTTTAATTATTTTATAAAAATAATAGCACATAAATTAAATTTGTCATTTTGAAAAATGATTGAAAGTACTTGTACTGTACTATCAAGAAATCGAGTTTAAAAAATTAAAATAAATATTTTTTATTGATTTGACACATTAATCACTTTTTTATTTTTATTAAATGTAAATTAGTTGTAGAAAAAACTAATTGCTAACTAAATTCAAAATAAAATTCAAGTATTCACTGCAATTACAGTATATTTTATATATAAATTTATTTTAAAAATTTAAATAAACTAATTTTGTGAATAAAATTTTTCAGTTCTAAATTTTTTATAGTGTGCAATTTTACAGTAGTGTCTATAATTTGTTCTTAGAATTTGTTCGTAGAATTTTGATACTAGTTGGACAGTTATTTTATGTGCTCTAATCATTAAAAATTTTTTTGTGATTTTTTAAAATAATTATAGTAACATTTTTCATTGATGTACTAAATACAAAGTATAATGATAAATTAAGAAATTCTGTTCATAATATTCGCGTTTCTTTTTATAAATTTATCATAGATTACTTACGTGAGAAGTAACATTGAAAAATGAAAATTACCAATTGATGAGTACTATTTTTTAAGTAGTTATGGTAGTGGTAATTACATGGAGATTGCTGTCAAACTTCCAAATGCTTCGATTGTTGCTGTACTATAAACGGCTCACTCCACATACGACGCAAATCTCCCTGAAAAAGAAAAAATAAGACAATGCTTTTGTAATTTATAAATACCTCAAATTAAAATTTTAAATAAAAATATTAAATAAAATAGAAGTTAATCTCGTATAAAATAAAATTAACGTACCTTTAGGTAGGCCATGGTAAGTAAGGGCAACAGCGTAAAGGGCACAAGGTAGAGAAGCGCAGGCTGCGCAGCTTTGAACACCTCAGAGCTAACGGTTGCGGTAAGCAGACCTAGAAAATAGCCTATCAGGGAACAATGGAAGTAGGTGATGCGGTTGAGATGCCGAGGTGGCGGTACGCCAGCTTCGCAGCCACCCGGTAAAGGCTGAGTTTTCTTGTAAGCATCGTAGCGCAGTACAAAGCAAAGTAGTAGCCCCGGCATTACGACGTCACCGAGGCCTAACATAGAAAAGTGGCCAGCTCGATGCATCGACGGGAACACGAGCTTGCCGGGTAGCGAGAGCTTCGGTGCCTCGCGTGCCACTCCACTTCCAAGATGTAGCCTACGCGCCACCAGACCGACCGGATTGTCCGCTGGACGAGTAGCGACCTACATAACGAGTAAAATTAAATTAAAAAATTGAAATTAACTTGATATCTTACACATAAAAATGGAAAATAATTACCTTAACCATGACGTTAGTGCTAAAAATATAAGATGAGAAAAAGACCCAAAATACGTCGTAAATGAGCAAGCCCGTAAGTAAGAGCGTGGAGACCTTGAGACTAGGCAAACGTACAAAAGCTATGAAAGCGACACAAAGACCCATGCCCATTGCATCCATGAGAAGCCAGTGGCCCGTCAGCACCCAGATACATACTACGCTGACACTTATTGAAAATGAAAAAAGTTCGGCACCAGTGAACCTTCCGCACATTCCAAATGATATTTTGTTGCCATCCGAACATGGTCGGATTATGTACTGGCACATTGGCAACAAAAGAAATGCTAATGCCACTGTTGCCATTACTGCAATAATTTATTTTTATTTTAGTATAAAATTGTCAAAGAATTAAAAAAATTTTATAATAAATTTCAGAAAAAAAGTAAACTTACTAGCTGTACAAATGGCAAGAAGCATCTGCATACTGTCAAAAAAGAAGAACATGACAAGCAGAGATATGGAAGCACCAAGAGGTAGACAGAGAACGTGCATCGTGTCCAAAGTCAAAATTCCTTTTCCTGGTGGATTTTCCGAGGTTGCTGTGGTACTTGTACTCGTTAATCCTGTCAATAAATTAGCGCGTTCTTTTTCCTTTTCCCTTTCTCTTGCTTCTTGTTCCATATTCAACGATCGAAAGCTGCCGTAAACAATCAGCAGGATCGATATTAAATAGGTGGACACTCTGGATGAATCCATAATAGTGTAAGCCCTAGAAAATATATCATACGTGTGCATGTTGGTTAAAAAATTTTTAATGAGAAATTTAATTAATATAAGATTAATTTCTAGATTGAATATCGAGATAGAAAAAAAATAATGTAATTATAAAATTATAAAAAAAGTTAATAACTTACCACTGATATTCCACCTGATTGCTGGCCATATTTGAAAGATTTTATGGCCCTATCAGGTATCACTATACAGTACACAACATTTAGCTGTTTTAATCTACAGTTTTCTATTACATCCTAACATATAAACATTTGAGATCATCTGCATTTATACCTGTAAATAAAAATATAATTCAATATATTCAATTTTGATTTATTAATAAAAAAGAAAAAATTATAAAAAATAACTGTACCTTTTGTACGTAGCATACAACATATCAGCTTAACTCTTAAACTTCTTTCAAACCTTGATCACCATCTAAAAACAATAAAAAATATCCTTAGTGAAAGAGTTTAACAACACAAAAGACTCGTTCAATTTAATTAATTTCAAATTATCTAATAAAAATGAATTTGTAGAGTAGATTAATAGTTTCATAAATAAATATTAATAGCATAAATTCTTTTTAGTTTGATAGCTATTAACTAATTAAACTTAAAGAATACTTGTTAGTTTTGAAGATAATAAATATATTAAATTTTAGTATTATAATTAAAATAACAAATTTCTATTAACGTCACAATAAAAAAGAAATTTTTATCTTAAAAAAAAAAGTAAAATTAAACCTAAGATATAACCATCTCATAAATCATTAAAATAGATAATAAATTATCTTTCCAATATAAACTTAATACAAGACTAAAAATAAAATTCACATTCACAGTATATGCACATACACTCTAGCAAATTAGAAAATTCATTTTTAACATACATTTTATATGCTGTACAGCAAACGATATATATACATACATATTATATATAATACACCAGCACAGAAAACTATCTCAATGATCGGCGTATACGATAATGAACTCGATTTCACCACATCTCTTTACCAGACACATACACACATATACACACATACACATACACTTTGCATATAAAAAAGAAACGTTTGCGTAAAATCAATGCAGTCTCATACATACATATTAATATTTATTTTTAACAAATAAATAAACTTCAACCGGAAAGAAAATAAGGTTTGAAGAAAATAATACAGGAGCTATATACTTCGTCTTACCAGACATGTACACCAAGTTAAAAAGAAAAAAAAAAACAAAATCATGCAAGCGCAAACCAAGTGTGCACTACTCACTCACTCGCGTTCACTCGTTGAAAAAGAGAGATAGACAGAACATACATATATATTGCCAAGCAAGCAGAAAAAGTGTTCTGGATTCGCGTAGGATTATTATCGGGCCGCCTCTCTCGTTACGCTGTAAACACAGAGTGTCTGTGTTCCGCGCATTGACAAGTTTCCCCCGCGCACACACACACACACACACACACACACACACACACCAAAAGCAACACTACCTACCTATCTAACAACATTTTCCACGCGTGTATACCTCCTACACATAAATACAGTATACTATACATATGTAACATCGTATATATGCATATATATATATATATATTTATTCACACATACACATTTATACACATTTATATATATTCGCGTACTTTCACCGCAGCAGCAGCAACAGCAGAGAGAACTCCATCAAAGCTCCATCAAGCAAGACTCTTTCTTTCTCTCTCTCTTTCTCTCTCGCGATTCTAGGAGCAGCCGCCGTTGCAGCAGCCTCTGTATATATACATGTATATATTCCCAGCAGCCCGAAAAACTTATATATATACAGTGGTTGCCTAAGACAAGAAGTAAAGGTATATATTGCCGAAGGAAAGGAAGATATAAAACAGGAAAGCTATATATAAGTGGAGCAATCCTAACAGAAGCCGGGTAAAGGCTTTAAATTCAACGCTCCTCGAATAGAGTCAGAGAAGAAAAAAAAGGAGCATTATAGAAGGAGATGCACTCTTTTTAAAGAATTGCTCCGGACTCCGAAACAAATAACGTTGTATATATTGATATGGAGCTCCATTTTGGTAAACACTGTAGGTCACGTGACCTGAGGGCAATCTCCCCCCCCTCCTTCGTTCCCCTTTATCCCCTTGCTATTCTCACGCCGTTCTGCCGAGGAGATATATCCTTTTCGCGCACTTGCTTCATTCTCCGAGTGTTTTTTATATGTGATAGTACAGGCTGCAGCTGCTGTTACAACATTTACAAAAGCTAAAGAATGATCTTTTTTGATACGAGACATTAATTTGTACATCAATAATGTAATAGATGCATTATAATTACAAGGCATCGTGGATGAGTATATATATATTAACGACAATAGCAGCAGACAGAATGCACATGCACATTGTGTATATATAAGAAAGAGAAGCGAGAAAGAGAGTTGTATATATACATCTACATACATAGCATATAACACCTACGCAAGCTCACTCTTTCTCTCTTTCTTTTATCTCTCGGCCGTACTTAAATATACACTATGTGCTCCGGTGTATGTATGTACATATATAGATACAGGTATACATATAAGCAACGAAAAGTCCTTGCTCTCGGTATATACATATATATAAATACAAAATATCGCGATCTAGGTATACTACATTGAGAGATGCAGCGTTGTACAGGTTCGTCATTGGAGTTTTGCGGGGAAGGAGAGATATAGCAAGTGGATAAGAAAAAGGAGTAGGAGTAGGAGAGGGCAATGATAAAGCTAAATTTGCTTCGGAGTAAAAATAGATTCATGCGTTCTACTAGGTACTATGTTAATGAATGTTTATAACTGTTCGTTTACCTGGGTGATCCAAAACAACGGCGCCTCGTCGTTCGTCTCCTCATCTCGACTGTATTATGTGTCTCTGCAGTGTGTTGAGATCTGCGTCCGCGTGCTGCTGCTGCTGCCTTCGAGGTAGCCCGCAGATGGACACGCAATAACTCTTTTTTTATACACAGACACGCACACACACTACTAAATATCACCCCCGATCACTATGGGTCAAAAGACACAAGACTGGAATACGAGATAAAACATGAGCTTTTTGAGGGACTACATTCGCGTCGATCGTGTATTTTAGCACTACCACTATATAGGTATATTCCTCAGCAATACTGTACACACACCATTCCCACACTATTATATATAGGTATAGTGCTGTGCAACAGTAAGGCTCTTTTCTCTCTCTTTCTTTCTCTCAATCTCCTTCACTCTTTCTTTCTCTTCTTCGACCTCGTATCCGAGAACAAGAGAACGGCTTTGCACGTTCCTTTGCTTGAAAGACAGCAGTAAAACAGCTAGAGGCAGTATAGTAATTCTGCAGGAGGGCTTCTTCTCTCGTATACTTTGCTAAAGCTGGCAGATGATGGACTCACTGCGCGGAGCACCGGCGCACCGGGCGAATAATATATACAAGAGCAAAATTCTGATAATTATATACTGCAGACGTTTTTTCCTGTAGATATTCCTGTCCGCTGTACTCCTGTTGCGTCCTTGATACATACACGCACACGCACTATAGAGCTGAGGACAGCTTTTTTCACCACCAGCAACACAATTCGCGAAACGAAGCTGGCCGGTGTCTTGAAGAGCGATGAGATGAGGAGGACCAGCGATCCCAAATGCGGCAGAATATTTCGCGCGGAATTCAAAATTTCAAAAAATTTGAAAAAATTTTTTTTTAATAAATCTCTTGTTTTTTGCATT
>JAPYZE010000880.1:0-29129 GCA_030522805.1 Leptomastidea abnormis
GCAATCCTTCTCATTTCTGCCTTATACGCTTTACTTTCTACTTCATTTGCAATTTGAAAAATAGTCATCTTTGTGCCTTCAATGACTTTGAATTCAAGAGTCTCAAGAACATGTTGACCTTGAATATAACTCTTAGAATTATCACAAAACTCAAGGCTGTCACTGAACCATGTAGGTCTTCCGTCAAAAAATAAAAGTTTTCATTTACATGCTCTGTAACGACATGTTTGTTTTGTTCTATTTTAAACAATATTTCTCTCAATTCTGCCATTTTTGTAATGGAATTTAAAACTGTTATAATATATGTCTTCTTCTTCAGCACAAATCATAAAATCTGAAAAAATATTTTAATCAAATTAATTAAACTCGAACAAGAAAATTTGTTAAATAGACAAGCATGCTTTTGAATTTAATAAAAATTTCTTTAAATAAAAGCTAGTGAATTTAATTACCTTTTAAGCACAAACAGCATGGCACATTACAAGTAGGACTACAACAGCTATTATTTTTGTTAACACAAAATGTATATTTTATACAAGTATTTCTGTATTTTAAGCAAATTTATAAACACTTGATAATATGCATTTGTTTTATAACCTATTACTAATATAAATTCTATTATGGCATTGAGACAAAAATCTCTTGCCGGTTTGTCGTTTTTAATACAAGGCCAAGGGCAAGTAAATAAACACCAAGCTAGGTACTTATGCCGTGTGTGATTTTAAATTTTGTATCAGAAATTCAGATGAAAAGCCTTCTGAGTTCTGGATGTAGGTAATTATTGACAGTCGATAGAGAAGGGTGAAATGAAAAGAGGCTGTTGTTTCTACTTTACCAGTATTTGATAAATTCTTGATTCGACAAAAAAAATTTTATAGTTGCGTAGAATATTGATTGCTTGCCATTTGTATGTATTACAAATAACGAAATATAAAATAACTGCATAATAAAAAAAAAAAACGTTAACAACTATGTTTTATCAGCGAATTGTTTGTGACAATGACAAAACTTTGCAAGTATTTAAAACTAGTTTTTATAATAATTTTAAAATAATATTTTGATTTATGATTAAGTTAAATTTATATTATTCCACAATTAAAATTTAAATAATACATTCTTTTTACAAATAAATCCATTTTTTACATTATTAAATTACAGACATACTTAATCAACTTGTATTTGTATTTTCCCGCAGTATAAAACTCCGTAGCAGTAGAGCACTCCGCGCAACTGTCAATCAATTGCCTTGTTGTGAAAATGTTGCGTCTTCCGCTTCGTGTCTCTTGTGTTTTTCTTTCATCATGACGTCATTATCGTGAAAATCAGTCGGAAAAGCATTTTTTTTTTTATAATTTTATCATAGGCAAATTTTTTTATGCGTGACATTAGTTTTTACGAAGTGTAGACTAACAAATTAGCTCTTTTGACGTTCTTAACCTCACCATGTAAGTTTATTGGTATCTATTGCTCCGTTTTGAATAATTTCGGAGCACAAATATTATTAAGAATAATTTTACTTGCAGAAGATGTCTTGGTTATTTGGGAAAAAAAAACAAAAGGATTCACCTCCAAGTTCACCAGAAGAGGAGCCTGCACCCCCTGACGGAGGTTTTATATTTGTTGACAAACGCACTCAACCTGACGCAGACAACAACACCCCAAGTTTATATCCTTCTCTTAGTGGTATAACGCCATATCCAGTAATGCCTGCTCCGGTTGTTAAACAAAATTCTCAGGACAACGCTGGTTCAGATTTGCATAATATACCTTTCAAGTTTTGTAGAGATCTTGAAAGAAAAATAAACGAAGACTTGGTGATTGATAAATTAAGATTAGACGAAATAGAGCATTTTATCAGTAGGGTCAATGTCGAAAATTATGATTATAAGTTTCAACTTGAACGCAGTGTTCTGAACGAACTGGACAGTCAAAATGAAGAGTGACTTGTTGTGATACTCTACACATGTTTATATGCACTATTATTATTGTATAATTATTTTAAGTTGCAGTGCTTTAGATTTTATATTTTAAAGAACAAAATGAACGAATATTAAGCCTATATATTAAAGAAAACAAAATCTTTTGCCTTTGTAAAAAGTATATGTATTCTTTTACAAATATCTATATTGTTGCCATGCAAGAGATTACAAATAATTATTTATTTACATAATATGTACATCAAAATTTTTTTAATAAAAATATAAAATAAATTAATTATTTAAATTAATTCAGGTTTATCAGCAATATGACAATAACAACCAAAATTGTAAAAGGAGCCCATGTTTTTATAAATCCTGCAACACTAAAATGAAAAATTAATTATTTTTTGCCTCTCTTCACAATTTTGCAATTATAATTTTACTTACTTAACATATTTTCCAAACAAAAATGAATATAGAGCTAATTTGACCATATTCCAATTATTTGAATTATCATAAGACATTATATTCAAAGCTCTAGCTACATGTGAATGGCAATTGTCACATATAAGATTATGCTAAAAAAACAAATCACGTAATGACAGTCACAAATTACTTAAAACAATATTTTGTAATCCTTATAAATTTTATACCATTCTTTCTTTATATATTTCACTGGCTTCATGTACAGCTGAATCCCAACCCTGAACTCTTCCTTTTGCTTTTGTATAATCTAACTGCCAATATTTAGTTGGCCAACCAAATGCCATTTGATCTTCAGAAACAAAGTAAGGTCCTGCAAAGTCACGTATAACACCAGTTGAAGTTGCTATACCCATATGTCCAATAAAAGGAAATATATACCTGTATAAAAATTAAATTTTTTAATCACAGCACAATATAACTTAAGGTGTATCTATAGGTTAAGTTCTTACGTTAAAATAGGAATTGGAGTCCATACAATACAAAATGGGTATCTTTGCTTCGATGGTTCAATACTAAGATTTAATACCGGAGAACTTGGCATGTTGTCTTCAGTATTCATCTCTGTATTTAAAAAATTAATTTTTACAAGTTACTTTTTTACTTTTCTTTAATCCAGATTAAGAACAAACTTGCAATTTTAAACTTTTTTTTAAAATAAAAATATAATTTATTTTAATTAAATTTTTGCTTATCTACATTTTCTTTTATACATCTTGATATAATAATTAATTTTCTTTAAATTCAATTTTTCTACAAGTTGTTATTGTTGCAATGCACTTACACTTAACCGAATGCGGATAAAGCCGATCAATAAGTGAAATGCACTGCCATCTGTAAATCTAGTTCAAATATAAAAAATTAAAAGTAGAAAACTAAAAAAAAAAATTAAATACAAGTGCGTCGTAATATTTCACGCTTTATTTAATTTATCTTTTTTTTTCTTTGTTGTATCATAAAACTTATAATGATTAAGATATCGATATAAACAATAGACGGTAAATCAGTTATAAGATATAATTTATGAAACTCATATCTCATATTGCGTTCTTAAATAAAATTATTTATCATTTTGTTTTTACACATCATTTATTTATAATTCTAGTAATATTTCACACCAGGAGTCACAAAATTGTTACCAAATAAAAACAAAAAAAAAAACATTGAAGTAGAACCATAAAATTACGTAAAGCTCCTGTACGTATCCTTACATTTTTATATTCTATACTTGTTTTTCCAGCTTGTACATACGTATATATGCGCATAGAGAACAGTAGCCGCGATAATCGTTACTTGCAAACATTCAATTATCAAGAAAGAAAAAAAAAAGAAAAAGCCAGGATAGTCTCGACATGCTCGAACAATAGCTGATAATCACAGATTATAAAACTTGTCATCTTTGCTCTGCCTTCCACTTGACATTTCTACAGCTTTATAATAGCAATGAAGTTCCTTTCAACATAAATAAAGTTTGTAAAAGCCGCGAGTTTCTTCTCTTCCTTTTTTCGTTAAACTGAAAGGTTTCTTATCCTACAAAAGGCAAAAAGTATATACCTATATCATGCAAAAATCTTAAAATCGCTTCTTACACGCAAACGATCAATATAAAAATGATCAAGTTTAAATCTTATGGATTAAAAACCGCTTATTGATAAAAAACAAAAAGCGCAAACAGCGAAAGCTTATATATCATATCACACCCCGGAAAAGGGTGCAAAATATATAGTTTCATATAATATAATACACGGGGCGTCGTGCGCGCACCCCCTTCAACAACACCATAAAAAAAAAATCGAAGAAGGTATAAACGTGTGGGTGAGAAAAGGAGAAAAGAGAAAGAGAGAGAGAGAGAGAGAGAGCGACGCCCTCAATATACCGGCCCTATCCGGATAAGCTCTTTCTATATACAAGTATTAAGATATATACACATATATACGCTAAGGAATTATAAGAGATGGTGCTTTTTATAGCTTATGGTGCCAAGTGTAAGATCAGAAAAGCTTATGGAGGAGGAGGAGGAGGAGGAAGTGTATTAGAGGATCGTGGTGGCAATAATATATAGGTATATAATATAAGTGTACTATAATACACTCCGTTTCCAAACATTGATAACGTGCAGTCCCCTCTCTCTACTCTTCAGTATTACTCCCTTCATCTTACACTTATATATACCATACCACCCACACCACAACATATAACACACACCGTACAATACCCCTCTCTTCTGAATCCTCTTATATATATTCCTCTCCGCAAGCCGCCGCGCTCGCGGCTTCTTCCTCGCGCTCTCTCGCTATCCCTCCTGCTCCAAATTAGGCTCCCTCCCCTTACCCTGCACCCGCGTGCTAGTAAACCAAGAGTGAGCGTATAGCTCTCTCATCGTGTGTCCCCCCGCCGTCGCGGAGGACTGAGTTCGTGCTGGAGAGCCGGGGGGGCCTCCAGTTCCACTCGGTCGCGCTCCGATGTGCTCGCGGACGACGCGGACGACGACGACGACGACGACGTGCTTTGTAATATATGGAGCTGGAGTTGCTACAGCTTTTTTAGTACTATTATACATGTAGTGTAGTGTGTGTATTTGTACATGTACATACATGTATGTTATTACTCTTGATTATAGCTCTCCTCTCCCTCCTCTCACTCGTGTGTTTTTGTGTGTCTGACGACTGTGTGACTGGAGCGTTATATTCCCCCGGCACTCCCTTCTACTTCTACTTGGAGTTTTTGTGTTTGTGTATTGTGTGTGTGTGTTATTCGACATATATACGAAAGTCGGAGTTGAAGTGTTTTTTAACCGAATATCTCGCCCGATATACATCTTTACTGGGCGGATGTACTATATACGCTACTATTGGTGTGATTCAACTGCAAAACAGAAAAATCTGAGTTTGTCTTCCCTACACCTTTTTTTTTCCTGGCTGTTGATTTAAACGGCCTGGATTAAGTTGTGCTTTCAAGAGCAAAGGGATGTTTCGGTTGAAAATTACCGGGAAATTGTATCGACACCTGGCCAATAAAGGCTGGGCGAGAGGTAAGTTGTTGCTTGTTGTTTTCTTTTTTCTTTCTTCTTTTTATATGTTTGTGTATTTAAGGAGCGAGTTTTAGTTCGAGTGAAATACACTTGTTATACTATATCGAGAGAATTGTTCCCTTTAAACACTTGTAATTAGATGCGGGAGCCTTGTTTGGAAATCGAGTTTCTTTTTTTTTTATTTTCGAAAGAGAGAGACTCGTCTAACTCGTTGTATTGTTGTGATTTAATGAATCGTTCTTTGCGTCTGACTGCAGAGAGAGAAGTTGCAACTAGAGTTGACTTGCAAGCTTAATCTCCAATAAATGATTGAGACAATGAGTTTCATGGCGAATGTATATAGATGTGATTCATTGTCTTCTCAGTGCTCTCACATTTACTTATATATGTTCTTTCAAACCTTTTTTTTCATGGACTGCATAAGCTTTATGATTTAGAGTTGTTTTTTTTATTATTATTTTTTGTTTGTTGTTTATGAGAAATGTTGAGTTTTTGTTGTATGATGAGTCAATTGACTAATTAAGTATTCAGTTGTGCTCTTATTTAATCAATTGAACTGTTTTTCAAGAATATAAATGAAGAATATAATTGAGTTTTTTTAGATTTTAATAATAAAATTGAAACTATTTGCAAGCTTGCTTATGACATAATTTTGTTTACAATAATAAACTTGCTTACAAACAATTAACATCATATAGCATTGCCTTAATTTCTTCTTATTAAGCATTATGTCTTAATTATTGTATCTGTTAGAACCTATCAATACTAACATCATCTACCTATTATTGTTGTTCAGAATGCTGCGAGGTCAGTTGAAAGATTTCACAACCTGGATGGTTTGTCTTCGTCCAGAGCCATTCGAGCCCAAGATGTTTGGCTCTAAAACGAGTGGCCACAGTACTTTTTACACGGATTTACATATCACAGATGAAAAAGATTTACAGAACACGTCTGTTGAGTCTGGAAAGACAAGTAATAGAAATTCAAGAATATTAGAACAACAAAGTGCAGCTAGCGAAGATGGCAACTCCCAGGACTCAGATTCTGTTGGTGGACAAGATGAACAAAATCAGTATCCTAGACATTCCTTTCATAGGATTGCAAGTTTTGGGGGCTTTTCCAGATTCAGACCTTTTGTTATGTCAGCTTCTGCAACAGCAGCATGCACAGAAGTTAACACAACACAGGAAACAACTATTGAATCTTCTTTCTCAAAAATGTCCCATAGTGTTTTAGAGTATAGAAGTAGCAGGTAAATAATTTTATGTTATGCTATCTCTATTATTTTTTATTAAGTTTAATTTATTATATTTTAATTAATAATTTACTTGCAGCTATGTAGTAACTGAAAATTCTTATCAGAATGATTATGCAGTTAGTGAATCAGATAGCGATGAAGAATCAGAAGAGACTAGATCATCTGAAACCGATTCAGCTATAGTTGCAGATCATGCGGATGATCTATTAGTAGAGCAAAAATTAAAAGCTAAGAAAAATTTATTAGATGCAAAGAGAAAAAAAGCAAGACTGATTGCCCATGAATTATTATCTACAGAGAAAAATTATGTAAACACATTGTATTTAATTGACCAGATATTTCAATTTAGAGTTGATCAGGAAAACAGGGCTCACCCAATGTTTCCTCCTGAAACAGTTCAGCACATGTTTTCAAACATAAAGTCAATATATAAATTTCACAACGACTTTTTACTGCCTCAATTAGAAGTGAGGATAGAGGCGTGGGACGCCGATCCTAGAATAGGAGATATTATGAAAAATTTTGCGCCATTTTTAAAAATGTATACCGAGTACGTTAAGAATTTTGATTATGCTATAAATCTTATAAGCACGTTGCAACACAAGGTTCCAAGGTTTGCTAATATTATAACTGAAATCCAGAAGCTAGAAGAATGTGCAAAACTTTCCTTACCTCACCACATGCTTAGTCCTATTCAGAGATTACCAAGATATGAATTGTTGTTAAAAGATTATTTAAGAAATCTTGTTAAAGATAATCCTGATTATGAAGATACCAAAAGTAACTGTTTTTTAATGTATTTTATTTTTAAAAAGTCATAATTTCAATTTACTCATCACATAAAATTTTTTTGTTTTTTATAGAAGCCCTAGAGTTAGTATCTACAGCAGCAAATCACACAAACGAAGCTATGAAGAAGATAGATAAATTCAAGAAGCTTCTGGAGATCCAAGAAAGTATTTACGATTCAACCGACCTAGTCAGTGCGACGCGTGAGCTCGTCAAAGAAGGAAGAATCGTTAAGATTTCAGCAAGAAGTGGGGATCACCAAGAAAGACACATGTTCCTAGTAAATATTTAAATTTTTATATTTAAATTTAACTTTCTCAACATTTACATCTGGATTATCTTAACGTTCTATAATTGTCTGTAGTTCAGCGATATTTTGCTGCTATGCTCGCTACGACTGATACCAGGTCCCCTTTACCGGTTACGCGCCAAATTCATGATCGAAAACCTGCAGGTGATCGAAGGTGACAATCTCGAGACAGCTAACACCTTTTACTTGCGCGATGAAAACAAAAGCGTCGAACTTTACACCCATTCAGCAACAGAAAAAGCTGCTTGGCTGGACGCATTGTTTGAGACGATGCAGGAAATCATGCGGCGCAAAGCAAGTCTCAAGACCGGCGGAAATCCGAAGACAACAGCTCTGGTCAAGGCTGATGACGTCACGCGCTGTATGGTCTGCGAGGCCATATTCTCTGTTATGAAGCGCAAGCACAATTGCCGAGCTTGTGGAATTGTAAGTTTCGTCATAATATAATACGCGCGTTTTATATCGATTGATGTGACTTTCAATCGTTGCGATTCATATGTTGATGCATGCATGTCTGTTTCTGTTTACCATGTGATTGCGATTAAGTGAATGAATGTGCTTTTTGATAGAGTAAGCGAATTTTTCAATAGTAGCATCTTATGATGTAAGCAATCCATTGAATTTATAAAATATAAAATTACTTATTAGTTTTTTTTATTATATTTATTTTACTAAAAAAAAATATATTTACAATTTATTTGTAACGAATTGATTTTCAATAAATAGGTCGTCTGCAGCAAGTGTTCGAATCAAAAGCTGCTGTTCGAGGACAATAAGAGCATGCGAGTGTGTCGGCTGTGCCATGCAGCGCTTACCCAGCCATTGAGCAAATCTTCGCCATCCTCTCCAAGTGGTCCGGTGCCATCGTTGCTGCAGGTCTCGGCTGCCGCATCCTCCGTCCTCTCAGGCTACTTGCATTTAAAAACTCAGGCGAGCAAGCCGTGGACGCGACGATGGTTTGCCCTGCACGTCGATTTTGTACTTTACAGCTTCAAATCGGACAACGAGCGCACGGCAATGACCGCGACCCCGATGCCCGGCTTCACGGTAACCGACGCCGACGATCTGCCGGACGAGGATCCGCTCCACATAAAGGACAGAGCGCGCGCCTTCAAGATCTACCACTCGCGTAAATGCTACTATCTGCAAGCTGCCTTGCAACCGGATAAAGAAAGGTAGGTCATTGCTGTGAGTACTACGTGACGCGGAATATTAACCGAATGTACCGTTAATAATCAAAGTCCGTTTATTTGCAGGTGGCTCAATGCATTGCAATTGGCCACAAAAGCGGAACTGCCCCAGTCCACGGACGATGTCAAAGACGCACAGCCGGAAAGTCAATGAGATGCCATGATGAGCATTGCTGCCTGCACCGCTGCGCCGAAGATGAGAAGGAAACTAAAGTATTCTGCTCTGTATTAAGCAACTTAGCCAATTTCCATTATTGCGTATAAAAGAGAAACGATGTCGGAACGATATATATAGCACATAAGTGTTGGTCAATAATCGTACACGATTAAGTATTGTTAAATTATGTTTTCTTTTTTTTCTATCTTATTCTTTTTTTATTTTATATTTTGACGGTCTTCAATACGCGACAACGCACTTGAGCTCATAGATTTTTGTGAGACAAATTTTTTTATTTAAGTTTATTAGCGACGCGTCGTGTTGCGTGTGCATGTACAAAAAACAAAACAAAAACAAATTTTTAAAAGTATACCAGTCAATTTTGTAAGTTTATATATAAATGCGCGAGTACAATTTAAGCTTCTTTGTTATCGCTATATACACATAGCACGGGCGTGCGAGTTTAAAAAATCGCGCGTTACGTTGCTCGCGAGGGATTAAAAAAATAAAAACGAAAAAATTTTTATCTCGTCTATACAATGCCACTTTTAGAGACTTTATATGAGAAACGTATCCGTTTATAAACGTAATGGATCATTTTACGACCATACAATCATACTTGAAGGTCTATTGACTGTCTCGCTGTTTCGGGGGGCGCTTGTTATTTTTGTAATATTATGTTATAATCTATTTAAATATTATATACGTCGTTTGATCAGCGAAGAAAGATAATTAAGAAAGCTAAGATAGAGTCGATAGACTGTAACTGATAGTGACTATTATTATTATTATTATTACTATTATTATTATAGTTAATATTATATAGATGAATGAGGTCGCGTTGGACTGTGTGATTTAATGTTATATAAAAAAAATATGAGAGATAACTGAATTATTAGCTTTGGTGTTTTAATCAGCAGCTCGCAATTATTGAATTCTGTGATTTATGCAATAAATTCAATACGTCCTGATAATTGAAAAATGCACCACTTTATTTCGCTCTAATTTTAGCTTGAAAATTAATTTTAATGTTTTTTATAATCCAATTACCGCGAAATTTTTCTCAAATTTAAATTTCAGTTATTTAAACTGATGTTCTAACATTGAGAATAATGTAAATTTATTGAACCAATAAATATACTGTCTTGTTGTTGAAATTTAGATGTGAATTATTAAAAAAAGAACGAAAACAAACGATATTAACATTCACGAATTCTTAATACTGACACAACAAAAAATAAACGATCATTATACAACAATACAGAATATACACCATTTACTCTTTACTTTCAGCTAAAAATGTCACCAATCCTTCAATATCAAAAACATCTTCTTGATGAATACATGAAAGCATATCAATTTAAATTAAGTCTCGGTCTCGGTTATCATAAAAACCACCTCAAAGCTTCCTTACTACGCAGATGGCCCATCAAAGTCTAGAGCGTATATATAGCTCTTATTTCGATCTCTGCGTTATATTTCCGAACGGGAAGCTGGCTTTTGCGATTAGATAAAAATACGACTTCTGTTCAGTAAAGCTAATAACCCATAGCTTGAGTTATTATACCGTTTCATTGATATAATTTTAAACTCGGATGAAAGCGTTGCATAAAAGTTTATAATAGTTTGTACGATTGGATATTCGATTTAAGGTCAAGCTTCAACTAAAGGTGAAAAAAAAACTTAAAATTGTTTTAGAAGCGTATTGCTCAACGTGAATTGTGATCTTGACCGGAAATTGCTTTAAATCAAATAAGAATGTAGCACAGTATTGGGATTTCCAAGAATTTTACATTTTTGTTTAAACAGAAGAGTCAGTCGGTTGTGGTGACAGAAATTTAATATAAAAATTATATTATTAAAATTTAAAATTTTAATTTCAAATATCTATTTTATTATTTGGAAAATACATTAATATTTTATTTTTTTGGGCATTACCCAAAAAAAAAAAAAAAAAAATAAATAAATCACGAAAAAATTTAGTCTCTTTTCTTCAATTTAATGTATACACCATTAGCTGCTTTTGTGAATACCGTTATTGGATAAAGTAAAGTTTCACTTCTTATATCATTACTCAATTTATAATCTTTTAATATTGAAATTAGTGCTATCTTCACTAGGAGCAATCCCAATCTTTGACCTAAAAAAATTTTACAAATTAATTATTTCGAGATAAAAAAAAAGAAAAAAATTTTGAATATATAATACTTACCTATACAAGATCGTGGACCAAGACCAAATGACAACGAAGTATTTGGTGCATCATCTGACTCTATACGAGGCCTCGTTGGAATAAATTCATCTGGCTTCTCAAAATACTTGGGATCGCGATTGGTACCAGCTATTGATATGTAAACTGGAATTCCTTTTTCAATAGTTAAATCGGTACCGGGAATCTGCGATCACCAATAATATTGAAAAATATTGATTATACAAAATTAGTTTATCATAATCATCGTAGATAAATAAGTACCTTGTAATCTCGTACAGGTACTCTATCAAGAAAAGGTAGTGGTGGATAAAGTCTCATTGTCTCGTTTACCACTTGATCCAAGAATGTCATTTCATTTATAAGGTCATGGGTCAATTCTTTACCAGTTGTCATCTCTATGATTTCCTGGTAAAGTTTTTCTTCAACTTCTGGATGTAGTGAAAGCTCGTACAAACTGAAAGCTATTGTTGTTGAATTTGCCTCAAATCCAGCAACGTAAAATGATACAGCTTGAGATAATAAATTGTCGCCTTCAAATTCTAAAATATTTTTTTTTTCATTATATTATGTATGAGTATTTAAATTTTCATTTATCAAATGAATTTAAATATCAAAATATTATAATTATAGTTACTGTAATCAGGATTTTGTTGACCATTTTTTATGCTTATAAAGAAATCGATTAAATCACCACGTTTAATGGAATTTTTTTCGCGGCTGCTTACTGAATCCACAAATACAATTCTAAAATATTCAGCTAGACCTGCCATGTGACTTTCAAGGAATTTTATGAAACTTGGTAGGAAAAACATTATAATGATGACTAATCCTCTTTTTACACCAGATAGAATTTTTTGACCTGTAAATTTATAAGAATTTTAATTAAAAAAAAAAATTAATTAAAAAATTAATAAAAACTCTAAGCAAAATAAAAAATAAAATAAATCGATTTATTATTTTAAAGATTTGTAATATTTGGAAAATCCAAGAACATAAGTATGTATCTTATCTTATGTGTATCTTAGTTATCATTATGACTATAGTCATATTTATATAAGATTTATTTTTGTGACAAATTTCGTAAATTTAAAACCTTACAAATAAAATTCAATTATCAGTTCCTAAATCAATTAAATAAAATAAAAATAAAATAAAATTCACAACAAATTATCAAAAACAATACCAGCTTCGTAAAATGAAATTTTCTCCTCATTAAAAGAATTCGTATCAATTCCAAAAGCCAAAGACGCAATAATATCCGTCGAATATCTATTGGCAATTTCCTTGATCTCCAATTTTTTCCATCCATCACTTTGACTACCCAAATTATCAAAATATTTCAACATAGGTTCACTACATCGATCAATCAATGGAATCATAGACTTTAATTTAAATCCCGTAACACTTGGTGTAAGTTTTTGACGAAGATATTTCCAACGAGGCTGATGAATACTTAAAAGATTGATTAAACCAAGCGAATCCTTTTCTGTATCACCACCAAAACATCTATTTGGAAACTCATCGAAATCCTTAACGAAAATTTGTTTCATAAGGTTGAGGTCTCGGATTAAGAGTTTTGGTGCGTGAAAAACGTAAAAACCGGTATATGGTTCATTTGGATCTGCTGCATCGTAAATTTCTTGGATTACTTGTCCAGGTGGTTTTTTGAAGGTAAAAGTGTCTTTGAAGCTGCCAAAGATAAGATGACTTGGTGGTGATTTTACTCCACGACGACTCCAATATGATAATTTGTATTTGGCGTAAGCGTAGAAGAGGGTGATGATGAGCAAAATCAATGTCACGAAGATAGTGAGAAGATCGAGAGCCATTATTTTTTTTATTTTTTTTTTTTTTTTAAGAAAGATTTTAGACTGGTAGACGATTTTCAATTTCACAACAAAGTAAGATTATTAGCTGAATTGTTAAAACAAATATACCTACGTATGTGTACGTAAAATTAAGTAAAATCTTTATAGATAAACTATCTGTAAATCAATTTATTCTGAGTGTTTTTTTCCGGTTAGTATAATATAAATTTTGATAAGTCAATAGAATACGTCGAAATATTTAAAGTATCTTACGTTAATTGATTATTTTATTGAATGAAAATGATTAGCAAGATAATTTAGTATTTCTTAATATGAAATATAATTCTAAAATGTTTTTAATTATCAAACGAAATATTATTAATACAGTAAACTTATAATTAATCGAATACAATGCAAACACTTATAAATCCATTTAAAAACATTTAATTATTTTTAAAAATAAAATAGACATCAATAATTTTATGTTAAATATTATACACACTCGCGCACATATAAACTATTAGTTCCTTTTTTTCAATTTAACATGTACACCATCGGCTGCCGCGGTAAATACAGTTATCGGTCTCAGCAAAGTTTCACCCTGCTTTTCATTACTCAGTTTATAATCTTTTAATATCGTAATCAGTGCTATCTTCGTTATTAGCAATCCTAGTCTCTGACCTAAAAAAAAAAAAATTAAATTATATTAAATTTTATATCTAAAATTCGTTTAATTAAAAAAAAAAAAGAAATAAGCCAGACAGTTATATTTACCAACGCAAGATCGGGGACCAAGGCCAAAGGATAACGAAGCACTTGGTAAATCGTCTGTCTCTATTCGAGGCCTAGTTGGAATAAATTCATTTGGTTTTTCAAAATACTTGGGATCGCGATTGGTACCAGCTACCGATACGTAAACTGCTGTACCTTTTTCAATAATTAAATCGGTACCGGGAATCTAAAAATTATTGCAATTATATTTCACATAAATTAATCAAAATAAAAAAAATATTTTTGAAAAAAATAGATATTATAGTACCTTATAATCTCGTACAGGTACCCTATCGACAATAGGTAATGGTGGATACATCCTTATAGCCTCATTAACTACCTGATCAAGAAAAGTCATATCATTTATCAGATCGACAGTTAACTCTTTACCACTAGTCGTTTCTTTAATTTCTTGATAAAGCTTCTCTTCCGCATCTGGATGCAATGAAAGTTCATATAAACTGAATGCTATTGCGGTTGAACTTGCCTCAAATCCAGCTACGTAAAATGATACAGCTTGGGATAGTAAATTGTCGCCTTCGAATTCTAAAATATTTTGGTTTAAATTCAAATTTTTCTTTTTTTCTTTTATTTATTATCTATAAGTGAATAATTACTTACTGTAATCTGGATTTTGCGAGCTGTTCTTTAAACTGATAAAGTAATCGACTAAATCGCCACGTTTGGTATCGCTTTTTTCACGTGCGTTCATTGAATCCCAAAAGACAATTCTAAAATATTTTGCTGGTCCCACCATAAAATTTTCAATAAATTTTATTAATCCAGGTAAGAAAAATAATGTTATCAAGACTAATCCTCTTTTTATGCCTGATAAAATTTTTTGACCTGAAAGTTTTTAACAAAATCAAAATTTTAATTTGTTTTTTATATTAGCTGACATTATCGTTAATAAATAATTTAAATAAAATTTAAAAAAAAATAATTTTCATTCAAATATTTTTATAGTTAAAAATACAGCAATTTACGATATCTCTATTTAGTGTGTATATCTCACTGTTATTATCAATACCGATCTATAAAAAAAAAAAATATTCCACGAATTCATCAGAACAGTTTACGTAATATAAAAACAATTTTAAATAATTTATTTCAATCGTTAGAAAAAAAAATGAAAACAAAATTAAGGAAAATATTAAATAATAATTAGCATATATCATAATATATAATACCAGCTTCATAAAACGCAATTTTATCCTCATCGAACGAATTCGTGTCAATGCCAAAGGCCAAAGAAGCAATGACATCAGTCGTATATCTACTTGCAATTTCCTTAAGCTCCAACTTTTTCCATCCGTCACTTTGATCACCAGTACCATCAAGATACCTAATCATAGGCACACCACAACGACTAATCAATGGAATCATCGAACGTAATTTCAAACCGGTAACACTTGGAGTTAATTTTTGACGAAGATATTTCCATCGAGGCTGATGGATACCTAAAAGATTAATGAGACCAACCGAATCCTTTTCTGTTTCACCACCGAAGCAACGATTTGGAAAAACGTCGAAATCTTTGACAAAAATTTGTTTCATGAGGCTGAGATCGCGAAGTAGAAATTTTGGCGTGTGAAAGATGTAAAAACCGGTATATGGTTCATTTGGATCTGCTGCATCGTAAATTTCTTGAATTACTTGTCCAGGTGGTTTTTTGAAGGTAAAAGTGTCTTTGAAGCTGCCAAAGATAAGATGACTTGGCGGTGATTTTACTCCACGTCGGCTCCAGTATGATAATTTATATTTGGCGTAAGCGTAGAAAGCACAGATGATAAGCAAACTTAATGTCACGAAGATAGTGAGAAGATCGAGAGCCATTATTTTTTTTTTAAAAACAAAATTTTAGACAAGAAATCGATTTTCAACCGCGCGCGAACATGATAACAATCTTACTGAGGCTTGACTGCAAAGTAACTCTTAACTAGAAAACTGAAGTGTTACTCAGATAATATATATATACGTAAAGCTAGGTACACATCGTTGTAGATAAACAATCAACGTGTTTATTCAGTTGAATATCTTTTCCGGTAAGTTATAATGAAATACATTGAGGAATATAATTTTAAAAACCTGTTTACGTACAACACTCAACTATAATAGCTTTATTAGCATTAGGATATAAAAACGTTGTGAATCATGGTAGTAAAGTTTGTGTATTTATATTTAATGACAGTAAAGCTATTTTACATTTAGAAAAACAATACATTGTTAATTTTTGTATCTTGGAATGTAAGTATAAGTAAATTGTGTGTATTTAAAAATTTGACAATTTTTAAGCGATTGACAATATTAAATGTTTAAAATGATAAGTAATGTAAGACTAATAAATAATTTTTAATGTTTTATTAAACAAATAATTACATTGAAAGCACTTTTTTTTAGCAAGAATTACAAATAAAAAATAATTTTTATCACTTTTACTTTGATTTTTGTACTTATTGTCATAAAATGAATTAATCAAATTCAACATTCTTGCTAAATAAACATAGGAAATAAAAAACCAATGAGAAAATATTCTCACATATTCAAGTTGCTTTTAATTGAATATAGTTAATGAATTAAAATAATATTCATATTCTAATTATAAAAGCTAAGGGTAATATTGACTATTATATGAAGTGTAACTTTTACCTACTGCAGAGTTACTTGCATTTGCTGAAGTTCTTGTATATACATTAGGATAAGCGGTTGACATTGGATTAGGTTGTACAATAGTACGATTTTGTTGCGTTGGATTAGGTAAAAGTGAACGATTTGGTTGCGTTGGATTGGATAAAACTGGATAATTTTGTTGTGTTGGATTAGATAAAAGTGATCGGTTTTGTTGTGGTGAATTATGTTGCCAGGATGTGTGACTTTGTTGAGTAGGATTAGATAAAAGTGATCGGTTTTGTTGAGGTGGATTGTGTTGCAAGGATGTGTGACTTTGTTGAGTTGGATTAGATAAAAGTGATCGGTTTTGTTGTGGTGGATTATGTTGCAAGGATGTGTAACTTTTTTGTGTTGGATTAGATAAAAGTGAGCGGTTTTGTTGTGGTGGATTATGTGGCAAGGATGTGTGACTTTGTTGTGTTGGATTAGGTTGCAAAAGTGTGCGATTTTGCTGGTTTGGATATGTTGTCTGCGTTTGATGCGGAGTTGGTAATAAAGATCGTTTTGACATTGTCATGGAACTTTGATTGGGATATTGAACTAAATTTGGGACAGAAGTGTTGCTACTCCGACTTGTCTGTCGAGATGTACTTGAATTTGCAGATGAGCTGGCTCTTGTTTTTACATTTAGTTTTGGATTTCGCCAATTCATCACTTTCGTAGTCTCTTTCCATTTTTCCGCTACCAAAAGCTGCATCTTTTCTTCTCGCGCCTCTTGCATCGCCTTTTCCAATAAAATCATCTGCTGCTTTTTAGAATCATCTTTTTTTTCTGGCACAATCCTTGGAACAATATTCTCAGGATGTTTAGGTTTTTCAACTACTTGTACAACTTCGTCTGAATGATCATCTGAATATTTAGCTTTTTTAACTACTTGTTCAACTTTATCTAAATGATCATTCTCACCAACATTTTGAAAATTTTTTTCAAATCTTTCAATGTTATCTGAATGAACATCCTCACCAATATTTTGGAAATTTTCTTCAAATTTCTCAACGTTATCTGAATGAACATCCTCACCAATATTTTGGAAATTTTTTTCGAATTTTTCAACGTTATCTGAATGAACACCTTCACCAATATTTTGGAAATTTTTTTCAAATTTTTCAACTTTATCTGAATGAGCATCATCACGAATAATTTGGAAATTTTTTTCCAATTTTTCTATTTTACCTCTTCGATCTTTTCTTTCATATGGTTTTACTGGCACATCAAAGTTTCTTTCAAACACAGCTATAAAATAACCCTGACAAAAATCATGGTCTGGAGCAATGCGCAAGCATTTATTGCCACATTTATATTGAGGAGAACTTACACTGTCCCACTCATTCCAAAGCATTTCTTTGACGTTGAGAAGACTATACGCATCGCCAATCTCTTCGAGTGCCTCATCCACAATTTGCTCTCCTTCCTCTGGATAGATTGAACAGGTAGTAAAAATTACACGTTTAGCATTTGTGTAAGTCTGAAGCATGTATAGCAATAATCTGCTTAGAGAAAATCGTGAGCGTATTAGTCGAGTTTTTTGTACACTTTTTCTTGAACTAAAAAACATTCCAGAACTTGTACAGCTAGGATTTATTAAAATGTATTTAATTTCATCTTTCTTTAAATTTGGAATACATAGATAATCTGATAAAATAGGTTCCACACATTTAACATCAGTGAGTTTTAAAAAATCGATCATAGCTTCAGATCTTGTTGGATGAATGTCAACTGCATATATTAATCTAGAAAAATGATAATTAGCATGAGTTTTTCTTACACTAGTCAATGTAAAGGTGCTTCACACGCTTTTTATTATAGCTTAAGTCAGAGCAAATTTCAATTCTTAAAAATGTGATAGTTTAAAAAAACAAATGATTACTTGCTCACATTCAAACTTCTCAATTTTTTTCTTGGTCTAAAATACTCTATTTAATCTAATTTGCAAAGAGTATCAATCATATCCAAAATAAATTATCTGTGATTAACTTTTTTTTAGGAAAGTTAATTTGTATTTACATTAAATATTAATTAATAAATTTATTTAATTACCCATCATTTCCCATGATATTTGCAAGATGATTTGTTTTTTTGCCAGGAGCAGCACCTATATCAAGAACAATAGATCCAGGCTTTGGATTCAACAAAAAACTAGAAAGACAACTACCCTACAAATAAAATTTTAATTCATTAATTAAAAAGAATAAAAAATTTTTTTTTTCAAAATACATCTTTATCTAAAAAATACCTTATCTTCTATAATAAATTTTCCTTTTTTTAGACCAGGGTGGTCGTAAAAACAGGTACCATAAGGAAATACTAAGACTTCAGAAATGTGAAAATCTTTAGCAAAATCTTTGGGCCCTGCTTCTTTCAACATTTGTAAGTATTGTAGATAGTTTTCAGCTCGTGGCAACAGATTCCAACCTTCTTTGCAAAATGCATTTAAGCAATCATCAATTGATATTGTTAAAGTATTAATTCGTACGTACACTGGTGTTCTCACTGCAATATCTTTACATTGATATTTAGTAATAATAAATATTAATAAGCATTAAAAATGAAAAATTATTTGCAACTTACTTTGATCTCTATCATATGAATTGATATGCAAAGCTCTTGCTTCTATATAAGATTCTTTTAAATCTTCTTCATAATACTTAATAGCTTCGACTTCATGGGCAGAAGATCTTAAAGTTTGGTCGCCCCAAATCAGATCTGTAACTAATATTCTGGCAACCCATGGATTTATAAAACTGCAATTTTCATAAATATTAAATTTCTTCAATAAGTATTCAACTTCGTCATAGTGAAGTATAGCCTTCTGTACAAGGTTATATAGATGTTTTGTTACCTAAAATAAAAATATTTATATATCATTTATTTTCATTATAATCATTTTAAAGATTTCATTTACTTATGCATGTAAATCAAGCATAAGCATTGTTATAATATAATTCAAAACAATAGAAATAAGTTTACTGTATTCTTGTTTGGATCAATGAGCGTGCTTAAAAGAATATTTTTGTCATTCATAACAACTTCAAAAGCTTTAGCCATTTTGGTGTACTCGGAGGGCAACTTATGTTTGTATTGTCCTTGGTTAAATTTATCAAAAGCATTCCCTGTTAAACAAAAAAAAAAATTAAAATTCATAAATCGTTTAGTCTTGATGAAAATTTGATCTATTTCATTATCTTACGGTTTTGCGGCAACATTAATGGTGGAGTACGAGAACGTTTTTTAGTATTCATTATAAATGTGTGTACTCTCGCGAGTAATTGATTTCGATAATAAGAACAGAAATTTTATTGTCACCAATCTTTTAATAATGTCTTTAAGGTTTATAGGGTTGTTAGTTTGTGTTCTTGTTTCACTTGTGATAAAAAGACAACTATAGTTTATAAAATCATTGCTAGGCAAATTTATGTTGTAAATTTATTAAAAGTACCGGCTTCTAATTAATTCTATCACGAGAAACAACAAAACGAGATAAGCTGCAAATCCTTTCACACAAAGAATCTCAAAATCTCGAAACGCTAATGTCGCTAATAGGTTATAAGGTTATAGCCTCATAAAGTATATATAGTCGACTTCTCTGTTCTTTGTAACAAGTGACAACCTCCCTCATTGGTCATCTGACCGTCATGTTTGTTCACGCTTTTGTTCGCATTATTACTTATATTATTATTTCATTTGTTAAAAATGTAAAAATTTTTTGTTAAATGAAGTTAAAGTGTTTATTTTGAGTTTCAAAAAAAATTTAATAATTAAATTTAATTTTTTTTTTAAATCGTTTACTTCTTTTCTTAAAATTTTTATAATTATAATCATAATAATTTAGTAAACAAGGATAGGTAATACTCAAAAACTGTCGACACTGTCGCATGAATAATTCGAGTTGTATATTGTTTTTTACAAAATGTTTTTTGAAAAGTAATACTTTGTATATGATTTTTTATACAATTTAAAGTGATTGTTTATTAATTAGTATAATCTAGTCGTTAATTACTATAACGAGGAATATAAAATTGAAGGTAAAATTTAATTTTAATGTATTGGCGGTTCAAAATGGGATTCTTAACTTTTTAACCTCAAAAAAAAAAAAAAAAAAAAATACAGTAGTTGTTAAATGATTGACTTATCACGTGTTTTCATGTATGCATTTGTTATGAAATCTGAGAAGCTGCAAAGTAGAAGTAGAATTACTTATTTGCATTTAAATTTTTTATTGACTTAAGATAAAACTATATTTAATCGCAAGGTTTCAAAATAAATTTTTGTTGTTGCATGAATATGATCTTTTTCTTAAATTCTAAAAAATGTTAAAATTTTATAAATTATGTTTGTAGGTTTTATGAACCATAATATGTCTACTCAGTTTGTGCATTCTGTAAAAGTTCCAAGGTTGTACAAGGAATCTGCTAAAACTGTGCAAAAAGTTCTAGCAGAAGGAGCTAGCTTCAAATCTTTGGTTTTCAAACACAATCATCCAGTAAGTTAAAGTTTTATTAGATTCAATATTTCACAAATAAAGTTTAATTCAAATAATTAACTGCAATGCCATAAATTAGAATGTCCAAGGGATCTATGCATTGGTGTCAGAGACTTTGCATCACAGCAATGAGTTGCAAATCCTCTTAGAGAAAACAAATATACTTGTTGAAAATCCGCGCTTTGATCCTTGGTTGGCACGAGTCTTGATAACCGAGCTGTTATGGGGCAAGAAAGTTTTAAAATCAGATGCTAAACCTGTGGTGACTGTTCTGAATTACAAAGAAAAGTTGCATCAGGTTTTAACGCAAAATCTTGATGCCACAGTAGATCCCTCTGACAAAAAGACAGGTAAATAATGTATATCTAATTTTTAATATTTTAACTTACAGAGACAGTAATTTTATTGAATCCAATGGTCTTGATTATTCGCAACAATAGAATACAATCACGGAGACCCTCAAAGATAAAAAATTTATTATCTTACGTTGTACCTAAAGATAAAAAGAAAATTGCTGAAAAAGAAAAAGAATCATCATCTATAATGTCTAACGTTTCAAATATTCTGGGGGTATTTTTCTTGTACAGTGTTGCTATGTTCACACTGCCATTTGTAGCATTTTTTGGGGTGAAACATATTATGATAACAGAATTTCATACAGATTTATTTGTGACAAATTCTGTATCTGCAGTAGCTGCTGTAGCTGTTGTTTACATAATTATAGCTGTCTATGCTCTTCGAGCATTTAATGAACCTGATGAGTCAAGTGAGCCTTCTAAGACTGATGAAGGCTCTGACTCTGCAGAGGAAGAAGATAAAAAAACTGCTTAAAGTTGCTAAAAATCAGTTTATTAAAAGAATTTAATAATTTAAGATTATAATTTTGAAACTCATATATTTTAATACTTTTAATACTGTTTTGTATTACTTTTACTACAAACAACTAATATAATTAAATGGACTTAAGTGATTAAAAAAACATTTTTTTTTGTTTTATTTGGTGAAAAAATATAGTTAAATTGCCAAGATATGTGCGTATTAACACATTACTAACAACTATTGATGAAGCAATCAATGCCTTTTGTGATGAAGGATGGAATTTAATACCTCAATGTGAGAATTACACTTCATATTTGGAAGCAGTATTAAATTTAGGAAACGACGATTTTATTCAAGATTTTCATATCCAAGAAGTACTTGTTTTTCCTTCAGGAACTAAATTTCATGATCATCCTGGTTATTTGAATGGAAAATTACTTTTACAAGATAAGGTAATTTTTAAAGATATTTTGCATTATATTATTTTTGATTGACTTTGCTAATTAAATGTATAACTTTCAGGCTAGCTGTCTATCTGCATTTTTATTAAATCCAAAGCCTGGTTGTGAAATTTTAGATATGTGTGCAGCTCCTGGAATGAAAACGACACATCTTGCAGCTATTATTAATAATTCAGGGTAAATAATTCAATTCAATGAATATAATTATCTTACAAATGAGGCTTATTTTATTAGTAATAAAAAATTATTATTTCAGAAAAATTTATGCTGTTGAAATGAATGAAAATAGATATAAAACACTGTGTGATTTTGTGAGCCAAACAAATGGAACTTGTATTGAAACAATCAATACTGATGCATTGACAATATCTCCAGATCAATATCCAAATGTTAAATATATTCTAGTCGATCCAAGTTGCTCAGGATCTGGAATGGTAGACCGAATAGAAATAAAAAAACAAGAGCAAGGCGATTTATTTGGTAGATTGAGAAAGTTGCAAAATTTGCAATCAATGATTCTTGGACACGCTCTTCTTCGTTTTCCTAATGTCAAAAAAGTCATTTACAGTACATGTTCAATTTATCCACAAGAAAACGAATGCGTTATTGATGAAGCTATAAAAAAAGTTGGTGATAAATTTACTCTTGTTAATTTGAAAAAGAAATTGAACAATGAGTGGCATAATGTTGGATCAAACGATTATTGCGACTATGGTGAGAAATGCCTTTATGCTTTGCCGGAAAAAGATTATTGCAGCGGCTTTTTTGTAGCTCTATTCAAACGAAAATCGAAAACAGCTGATATTAATACACATGAACAAGAAGTAGGCATAGTAGAAAATTCTTTAGAAAAAGTTTCAAATGAAGAGGAAAGTAATGAATGTTATAAAGTTTCATCAGAAAAGAAAAAAGTTGAAAAAGTAGATAATGTGTCATTTACAACAAACGAAGAAACAAACGAGCAAGTTTTAACAAAGAAATCAAAAAAGAAGAAAAATCAGTTTGACGATGAAAATATAACTGCTGACAATAACAACGAAGAGTCTTTAGAAAAAAAAGAAAAAAAGAAACTGAAAAAATCGCCTGAATCTCAGGATTCGAATCAAGACAATAATATAGAAATCGTGATCATCGAGGATGAAGAAGCGGAAGAAGAATCGTCAAAAAAATCGAAGAAAAAGAGCAAGAAAAGAAAAAAGGAGGTCTGCGAGTAGGTTAGACATAAAATACGATAACAAGCGATATTCGACATAACTACGTCAAAAAAAAAAAAAAAAAGCCGCGTTGTGCCATGATCAAGCAGAAAAGCAGGGCTCTCTTGGTTGCGTTGTTCACCCGGTGTGCGCGTGTCGTAGTAGGCGGTCCGTTGAAATTCCCGGCATAATGATTTTGCAGCGCTTTTCCTTTGCCTTCTTTTCTCTATATACCCATATATACTTCCTTTTTTTCTTAATAGCTAACCGCTTATCGCAAGTTTCTGCGGGACACGCGACTCGCGATCCGCTTCTATTTTTTTTTTTTTTTTCTTTACTTTGCGCTTAACTTACACATAGAAAGCCGCGATAATCCATGGTCTGATATGAAATTTCCAAGTATTTAGTGGCTGCCTTGAGAAAATATTTTACATTAGTTTTCAGGACGTCGATAAGAGCAGTGCTTTTATATTAAAAGCACGCACACATAAACCGACCTCGCTAAATTTAAACAACGAAAAGTGGCCTTTTAACTTAACGAAGCATTAGTGTTACCGGTAATCGCGAACTCATCCATAATAAAATCATTCGAAACGAAATACTCTCGACATCCTTTTTTTCTAGCCAAATTACTCTTTGCGCAATTACATTTGGCACGCCCAAACGATGCATCAAAACTCGTGATTTTGCGTCTTTACTTATTGTGGTGCACACAAATCGAGCGCAAAAATCCGCATTAATTAAGAAAAGAGGTGTGCAGCCCAAGGTATATAAACGAAGAAGGGGTGCGATTTCTAATCGATCTGAGTAAGGGTAAGAGAGAAAAAAAATCGTGGCATGCACGCGGTGCAGTCAAGCGCACGAACGAGTAGCTTGAGTGGGGACAAAGAGAACGTATACGTGAAAAGGAAAGGAAAAATGAAATAGGGTGTGCGAAAATTACCGGGAGTTGACTGCAAGTCGCATATAAGCTTCTCTCGTGACCCTTTGACACGCTGCCCGGGAGAACCCAACTACTGCTGCTGCTGCTGATTCATTTTTTAGATTTTTTTTTTCACTCTGGCCTCTTTTTCCAAGCTGGTTCTTGTTCTTTTTTCTTCTTTACTTTTTTTTTTTTTTAACTTTTTTGTCGTAGATGGTAATTAGATTTGTGTTGTACATGGCTGCGTTGTTGCAAGTTTTAAAATGCGACGCACAAAAAGTTATGTGGGCAAATGCGGGTTTTTTGTTGTTGCTTTTTTAAAGTATAAAAAACCGATCGACCAATAAATCGACCAATTTGTAATTTAATTTGCATTTTTTTTTTTAAGCAGTACTAGAAGTAATTTTATAATTTTGAAATAATACAATAATACAAACTTTGTATATTTTTCTTATTTCTTTTTTTGTCATAAACAAATAACAATCGTTTGTATCAATACACTTGAATAAATATTCTTTGTACAATTATTGTATAAACAATCTTTTTTTTTAATTAAAAAAAAAACTCCAAATCCATTTGTGTCCTAAATTAAAAATTATCATCAAATCATTGACACAAGTGATTAGATAAGCTGCATAAACTTATATCTCACTGTTAATCAAATATTTCTATTGATATCTCAAACCAAAAAATACTTATGAAACTCTTGACAATTAAAATCATATTCTTTTTTTTAATAACAAATTAATTGGAGCTACAGTAAATACGGTTACATTTTTCAATGACGTTTTCTTCGTTTTTTCCATCATCAAACTATAATCTCTTAATATACCTACAACTGCAATTTTTGTCATAATCAACGATAACCTTTGACCTAAAACCAAAAATTTAAACAATCATATAGGTAACTTCAAAATTTCAATAAATAATTAAACTATTTAAAAAACAAAATTAAAGCTCACCAACACAAGATCGCTGACCAATTCCAAACGATAACGAAGCCGTCGGCGAATCCGACGCCAATTTCTCTCTCATCGGTATAAATTCATTCGGATTCTCAAAATATTTTGGATCACGATTCAATCCATTAAGCGATACATAAACAGCCGTACCTTTCTCTATCACCACATCACTTCCTGGTAACTAGAAAAAAAGTCATTTCCAAACCGCATTTTATTTTTCAAAATTTTTTTCTCAATCGCAATACCTTATAATCTCTTTCAGCAACTCTATCCACAAACGGCAAAGAAGGATACAATCTCAAAACTTCGTTTATCACCTGATCCAAAAATCCAGTCTCTTGTAAAGTATCAACATTTAACTCCTTACCGTCCAATTTTTCTTTAATTTCTTCGTAAACACGTTCCTGATGCTCCGGATGACGTGCAAGCTCGTAAAGCGTAAATGCAATAACTGTCGTTGTAGCTTCGTAACCAGCTGTAAATATAGATTCCGCTTGAGCTAATAAATTGTCACCTTTGAATGCTAAAATTGTAAAAATTATATTTTTTTATCTGTATAATCCACAAGATATTTTTAAATAATTTTTTTTTATCTTACGATAATCCAAACTTTGTTCTCCATTTTTCAAACTCAAAAAATAATCAATCAAATCTTTACGTTTGATATTTTCACGTTCACGCGTATCCATAGAATCCCAAAATATAGGTCTAAAATAATCAGCTGGTCCAGTAATTAATTTCTTAATAAATTTAATTAATCCAGGAAGAAAAAATAATATTATCACATATAATCCTCTTTTTGTACCAACAAGTATATCCTGTCCTATAAAATAAAAAAAAAATTCTTAAAACAATAAGACACAAACATAATTATTACATCTCACCTCACCATATTTTCTTATCAACAATACCATTTTCCCAAAATTCCGTAGTTTTCTCATTAAAAGAATCCACCGAAACACCAAATAACAAAGAAGCAAGTACATCAGTTGAAAATCTACTTGCAACATCTCTCATTTCAAGTTTAATCCATCCATCATCTCTTATCGGTTTTCGATCCATAAAATTCAACATAGGTTGTAATCGTTCATTTATAAGTGGTACCATATCACGAAGTTTAGCTCCAGTAAGACATCGAGTTAATCTGGGACGCAAATAACCCCAGAGCGGTTGATTAGCACTTAAAATACTGACTAATCCAACTGCATCTGTTTGATCTGGACCACCGAAATTTCTATTGCAAAATACGTCAAAATCTTTAACAAAAAGTCGCTTGGAAAGTTCGAGATCGCAGAGTAATAGCTTAGGTTCGTGGAAGACGTAGAAACCGAGATAAGGTGAATTAGCTGATTCGTAAAGTTCTTGAAGTACCAGACCTGGTGGTTTACGAAAGGTCAAAGTTTCACCAAAATTACCAAATATCGGATGAGTTGGTAGAGATTTTACTCCGCGTCTACTCCAGTAGGATAGTTTGTATTTGGCGTAAGCGTAGAAAGCACAGATGATACCGATTAATAATATAAATGATATGTTTATCCACTCCATCTTATGACAGAGAGTCCGCTTGTTTTGAGCTTAATATTTGCACTAATCAAATCGCGATGATACCATCTGAATTTTTAGACCGAAAGATAAATTACACTGCTATATAATGAGAGATGCTATTTAGCAATGTTATCTCGATGAGATTCTATTCTTCTTGAATTCTACAAGTTAACTGGCTTTTTAAAGACCTGTTGTATGTTGTTGAGATATCTAATTAATGGTAAAAAGATGACGTCAATTTACTATACTCATTACTAGGAAGTGCAAAGTCACGTGTGTAATATAGCTTGATTCTTTGATTCTTGTTTTCCCACTGTTATTTTAAATAAGTTTCCTGTTATTAAAAGAAAATTGCTACGAGGGAAGTAATTATTTTTTGTTTGTGATGTAATTATTGATGATCTAAATTTTATGATGAATAATCGAGAGATTATAATATATTAGTAGGTAATATTGTAGCGTGATTAAAAATAAAAATTGTAGATTGCAAATATTGATACTTTTTTTATAAAGAAATTAATAAAATAACAGTGATAAAATAATTATCTAAAATTGTTCTTTTTTTAATTCAATTTAATATAGGTATTTGTTATCTGTTGACCAGATAAAAATGTCTAGATCGATCATAAATAAGATTTTAGTTACCCTACTTTTTTTATTTTCTCTAATTTATCCCAAAAATACCTACGTATATTTTTGTCCCCTTAATAATCACGAAAACTCAATAATAAATTTCGCCACGTGGAAATATTCTATTTCGTGCTTTATTATAATCAAATCTAAATCATCAAAAAACAACACGTTTTTCCCTTTATCTCTAAAAAAATTGAGAACATCGACATTATAACTTATAACTAAAATCATTCAAGCTTATATATTAAAGCTCAAAAACGTAAAAACCCACTCATTAAATAATTTCTAAAAACTCATCAATCATCACTATAAAAGTTCATGCATCTCTTTCTCTAAAATAAAAATACTATTTAAAAGAAAAAAAAAATTAATTTAGCCTAGATCCAATAAAAGTAAACAACGAGTATAATCAGTATAGCGGCGGGCGTGTCAATTATATAAAGGCGCGCGTATTACGAGCCTTTTGCAAGCTTCGATCGGCTTTGCTTGTGGCGGCCATTGCGCGCCCGTCGGAAGTCGTCCGGTTGTGCAAGCACTGCAAGCTCTAGGAGGACGATGAGAGGGCGAGGCTCATATACCTCCCTTCCTTGTGGTAAATGGTTGGATAAACCACTTGCGTCTTACTAAGCTGCGATTAAACTGAGCTTGCGGTTGAAACTCGTTAGCATGCCGATTCTGATTGCGTTAAAATGACTAAAATACTTTTACATTCATCAATATTATTAAGCTCTATTGGAAACCTTAAACATTTTTAAAAATTCAAATTTTGATTTTTGGTGTATGTTCAACAGATAGATGAGCTTGCGATAAAAACTCTAGAATTATTTGAAACTTTTTTTTCTACCAGATATGAAACATTGATGATTAAGTCAATTAGGAGCATTACTTTATGAAATTTTTGAATAGATAAAAGTACCAATTCATCATCATTACCTCGTTGAAAATTTAGCCGCTCTATTGCTCTTTTGATTATGCAGATTTACTTACGACCTTCGAATCATAAAATACTAGACATTTTTTTATTAGGAAACGTATTAAATCCCTTTATTTCTCATTCTCTTCAAATATCTAGCTATTATATAGCGCATCAATTTTAAAACCACATATTATTTCAAATAAAGAATAAAATAAAGTAAATTCGTTTTACATTTCAAATAAGTTTTCAACGTTGTTTTAATTTAACAAACCCATATCTTAATTTCATTAATCAACAGTTACAAACGCATACATCTTTTGTACACTTTATCGTATCTTATAATTCACAATTATAAATTACCACAAAATCAGATCAAGCCTTTTTTTTATTTCAAATTTTATACAATTGCTAGAAACAAAGTTCATACAATAACGATTAACATAAATTTACTCTCTAATTGATACAGCTAATTAAATTTTCATTTATTCTATAAAAGCATACGTAGGGGAAGATGGGGTATTTTGAGAAAAGTGGTTTTGTTTTGGCTGTAACTTTTTGGTTTTTTAATATTTTTATATCGGACAAAAAAAGCTTTAATCG
>JAPYZE010000881.1:0-31712 GCA_030522805.1 Leptomastidea abnormis
GTTTTTTGAGTTCAGGAACCTTCAAAACGTCGAGAAAACTAAAAAAAACCGAATCGAAAATTTTTACCGTTACAAAGCTTTCTCTTTGAGAAAGCAAAAAAGGATTGGGTGGAGTTTGGTTGATAAGGAAGTGTAGCATCTACTGTGATTTTTACGAAGTATTACGAAGATTTCATGTACTCTGTATGCTTGTATGGATGCTTTTTCTTTTGTTTATTAAAGAAAAGAGAGAAAAAGAATAGACTTGAAAGTAATTCTCTCATAGAGTTACTAAGCTCAGAGATAAGTGTTGAAGTGATGATAAAATAATTAGAGTCTTATTGTGGCTTTTGTTTCTGTTCAGTAAAATATAGCTATGTAATTATCTATTCATCATTATAAAATCTTGAAAAATTTTTTTTTAATATTTTAAATTTTAATTCAATTTTCAATATTTTAGAGAAATAATTTTACCAAAAAAGTATATCTATCGATCAGTTATTTATAAAATTAAAAAACCAGAATAAAATTAAAATAATTTGACAGACTCGTCAACGAAAAAAAGGCAAAAGAAATAAAATCTTGAAAATAAAAGTTTATTTATAATCAATTTATTAATGCATACTCGGAGTACAAAATCATTAACGATCTTGAAACCGTCAAAGTTATATTCAGAAAAAAGGGAGTATGAAAAAAAAAATTAAAATCAAATAAGGTTAAAAAAGAAATAAAAGAAAGAAAGAAAAAATCTCAAGTATAAGCATGAACGAAACACTCCGCAAAAGTAGTAGCAGCATCAGCAGCAGCCAATAAACATCGGAAAGACGTCGCTCGTCGATCTCAACGAGCATAAATCAACGTCTACCGAGGACACACACCACCACCACCACCACCACCACAGCTTATACATATACATATAAATACAAGAACAAGAGACAGCAGATACTACTGTGATATAGAAAGAGAAGGCTAAGAATTTGTACAGTAGAAAGAGAATCAAAATCGGCAAACTTGCTCTCTCAAGTATCCGTTTGCTCATAGGATATATAAGAGAGGGCAAAAGAGGACATACATACACACACACAGATACAAACTTCTTTCTCTTTCACGTTGGCTTCTGTCCATATTTGGGCGTTAGCAAACGTGCGAGCGTGCAAGACCGCGCGATCGTACAGCCATAAATCGAGTGTAAGATTGATAGGTATGAGAGAGGCGACGATTATTATCGTATCATCGAGCCGCGCGATCTCATGGTTATAAGAAAAGCGAGAAGAAAAAGAGAGTGACAACCAGCAGTAGGAGTAGCATGATGGCTGAGCCATCGACATATTTATAAATACGCAAGAGAGCTAAAAATAATTTTTTTTTTTTCGATGGAAAGAATAAAAAAAAAAGGAGAGAACGAAAGAGGGTATGAGAAGAGTAGAAAAGGTATAGCGATACCGCATGGATTACGAAAGAGGAAACGGACGCCGTTATAAGCGAAAGAAAGAGGGAGAGTTAGTAGAGAGGGTGGTTTGTAGGATAGTGAGGGGGTATGTATATATTATACATATACCTATATATACACGTATAGAGGTATGCGCACGCCAAAGAGAGAAAGAGAGAGAGAGAGAGAGAGAGAGAGAGCGGTCGGAGCTTATCGCGACGCGCACGCGGTCTTCTTCACCTAGGCGCTCCTATCGCTCCAGCTTTGGCTGCAGGCTGGGGGGTATGGCGTATAGTACGCCGTGGTGATGGTGGTGGTGGTGGTGGTAGCGACGGACGCTTTCTCTACTGCAGGAGCAGCGAGCTGCTCTCGTCGTATCGGCCGTTTGGCAGCCAGTTTTCCGATTACGATGAATTTCTTTCCCTTCCTCTCCTCATCCTCAAACGGCTATAGTGCGCACTATACCCTTCTTTTTACCATCCCAACCCCCTTCTGCGACGACTATACCCGAGTCCGAGATAACGAAAGCTTTTGAATCCCTCTCTTTCTCTTGCTCGTACTACGTGTATATATATATAGTTATAGGATATGGACGTGCTGGAATTTTCAATGCACGGATATCAAGACCCTGCTTGGCATGATTGATTACTATTGAAATTCGCGATGAAAATTTTCTGATTATATTGCTGCTGGTGGTAGTCGTGGTGGTAAAGGGAATAAAAAAATAACTTGGGAGGGTTGTTCAGTTTTTAATTGAGTTGTTATGCTTGAGCTTTTAAAATTGTGAACTTGATCGTTTATGAATGATTGTTGTGTTGAAAGCATTTGAATTTCCTTCAATAATATGTAGACAATAATATTTATTTTTTTTTTAATTATTGTTTTAAATTTAAATAGGTATGAAAAATTTTTGAATGATACAAAATAAAATTCCATTGATAAACTTGTTAAGTAAAAGATAAACTGCTAAATTTCACGTTACAACAATGTACCAACCATCTATCAAACTCTTGTAATCTTAAAAAAAAGAAAAAAAAAATAAAAATCTTAAAAATCCACAATTCTGAAATAATAATAAAATCAATTTAATTCAGCTGAAACATTCTTTTAATGATCAGCTCACGAAGCGATATAATTGAAGAAATAAGAAATCGAGCTAAAGGAAAAAGCTCCCTTTCCTCCTCCTCCTCCACTTCCCTCTCTTTTTCATCCTTATTAAGCATCGTGTGCGAGAAATCGTTAAAAAAAAGAAAAAAAAAAAGAAAAAAGAAATGAATTTTTAAAGCAAATAAGAGATATCGCGTGGATAAAAAGCTCTCTCTCTCTCTTTCTCTCTCTCTCTCTCTCTTTCTTTCTCCACCAATACTTAAGGAAAGGGAACTCTCTCTCTCTAACGAGGAAATGAGCGGTTACAGCGGGTCGAGCGATTAATTGGCGAATATCCCCCCCTCCCCCCATCTCCTCCTCCTACTCTCTTATATGTGTAGCGAGGTCGCGCGTTTATTTGAGAGTTGAGCGCGCGCGCAAGCAGGGCCCCATCAAGTTTTCGCGGCTCGTCCGGTTATGGGGTCTCGGGTTATATCACCTCGAAGAATCATTCGAGTAAAACCCGACAAACCTGCATTCGCTCTTGCCGGAGCGTCCCATTGATCCCCGGACGTATATATACGCGAGAGAGAGAAGCAAAGCCTACTTATATACACTGTATAGCGCAGAGGAGAGGAGCATCGTATCTTGCTGGAATCGAGGAGGAGCGTCTGTGGGTTATATGATCGCAGGCAGCACAGCACAGCATTCAAGTCGCAGCACCAGGTGCGTCTCCCTTGAATCGACCTCTTATACCTGCTCTCTCTCTTTTTTATCTTTTATACGTATACAGTAATATTTCCTGGACCGCACATGTAATCTTTGTTACCAAGCCAATAATATACATCAATCTCCGTGACTAGTTCAGAGCACCAAATTAATATTTCACGGCAAGCTCTGATTGTCGACTATAGGTAAACATTGCAAACTTCCCCCCCCCTGCATTCATCCTGAACTCTGTACTCCCTTTCCCATCTCTTTTCTTATATGCTTACACTTCGCATCTCTAAGATTCCGATAAAGCTCGCGTTCCAGCCTCACCAGCAGCATCACCACCTCCCCTCCTCTCTTTCACCTCTTCGATCTGCCTTCCATCCAACCGTCGTCGCGAATAGGAGTATGAGAACGACCAAGGTACATTACAACTTGTGGAGAAAAAGAGAGAGAAAGAGAGAGAGTCAGGAAGGTAAAAGATGCCCTCCCACAGATACAAATGAGAGTATCTTTCTCTCTTGAGTCTGCGGCCAACCTGTTATTACACATTCCCCTATACAAACAACGTGTTAATCGGACTCCGCTCTTCCTTCCTCCTTCCTTTTCGCCCAGCCAAAGAGCTCACCTCTCGCTATCTTTCTCCCTGCCTTTTCTTCCCCTCCCCCTCTCTCTCTCTTCTGCTCTTCTCAGCCCCGTCTCCTGGCTGTACTGCCGGCTTTTCTCGCGGCTCGCGAAGCGTGGAAACCGATTTATCGATTGCCACGGATTGCAGGTGCTCTCTTTCTCTTTCTCTCTTTTCCAGCAAAACAGACACGAGAGAGACAGAGAGAGACCATTGGAAATATCACTAGCTGTATACAGCTTATACGCGACTTATGTGTATCTATATATATACACCTATATGCATTTATTTTATTATACATTGCAGTTCTGGGCCTATCAATATTCAAACTAGTTAACGTGTGAATGGATTCTGCTAGACACATGTTAGAGATATTGGGACTCTCCGCAAACCACCGCACCTCTTGTTCTCTTTCTCTTTTTTTTTTTTTTTTATCCAATACGGAGTGAGTTTTTTTTTTATTCTTTTGTTGCGCGCATTGAAATCTCGTTTCGTGTGTAGGATTGCAGCGGGAGTCGGAGTCGTTGAGCTGCGGATGCAGTTTTCACAAACTTTTGAACGTTCGGTCGTGTATACACGTATTGTGTCCGAAGCTCGAAACTCATTGATAAGAGTTTGGAAATGGAATCGTTAAAAATTATATCCACAAATATACCTATATAGGAATTTCAATTCGTTGTGTGAAGAGTTTTTTTTAGGTGATATTCGATTGGAGGTTTATTGATTTGTAAACTGTATTTTTTTTTGGTATGTTGTACGTATGGATTTTATCACTTGCTAAAATTTTATTATTTACTTACAACATACAAATATTTTATTTATTATTATTTTTTTAATAAAAAAGTGCGATGAACTAGTTTTGTCGTCGATCTATTTACGTTGTGATTGGCTACAATTGACCACGTGGTTTGTTTATAATTGGTTCTAGCAGATCACGTGGTATAGATATGTACCATGGATATAATAAAATTCAAAAAATATACTTTTGATCGGTAATAAAAAAGATCTAAAGTTTGTGGTTCAAATAAGAATTTAAATTATGTAATTTTAAGAATCAGATTTTTTTATTTAAAAAGAATAAAGAAATGAAAAAAATATAATACGACTTGAAGAAATATAGATTAGAAAATAGCGCGCGAAACGTGCTAAGAATTGATTATTTAATTAAAAACAAAAAATAAAAAATGCAAAAGATTTAATAGATTAAACTATCACGTGACTTTCGTTTATATTAAAAGTCAAGATTCTTTATCATTATTTATGTGCCCACTTTTACTAAATATTTCACATTTTAGCAGTTCACTGGTTAGCAAATATTGCAAGAAAGAGAGAAAGATCAAGTAAAAGTAAGGTCGGATAAAAGAGAAGGAAGAGCGAGAAGAACGGATAGAGGAGGAGGAGGAGGAGAGGATGGAAGAGAGACGATGCGATCAAGTGGAAAGAAGGTAAACTTTAAGGCCCGGATCACGCATCGCGTGGGAGGCTCGTGAAATCGAGATTCTCGCGCGATACACTTGCTGCTGCTTCTCTCTTTCTCTCTTGTTCACATTTGCTGTAACCTCTGCCTGCGCGGCGGCACACAGCGTTAACCGCGTCGCGGAAAGCAGATGAGGCAGAAGGAGTAAGAGAGAACTTGTGAGAGAAAGAGAGAAGAAAGGTAGAGAAAGACCAGTGTGGCTGAGCAAAGACGAAGATGGTCCTCATAGCCATGAGGTGTATATGTGATGTGTGTGTGTATGTACTACATGCCCAGGGGGGGCCAAACACCGTACCCTGCATCTACACGTGTAGTATAGATAGATATACACGCTATACATACACGCGCAACCCTTCGCCGCGATAGGTCTCCGAGATTCGTCTCTGCTTTTCAGCGTACTTTCGTTCTTTCCTCCATCCCCTCCCCACTACTCTTTCTCTTCCATCTTATCTTATTCACCTCCTCCTCCTCCTCCTCCTCATACACCCCTATATATAACCAGCTCGTTCCCGCAGCCCTTATGATTTGTTTACTCTCGAATGGGTATATACCTACATATCGGCAGTCCCAAGCACTGATGCCGATATAAGCTGCCTATACTGCCTCTATAGCTCTCTCTCTCTCTCCTTCTGATATCCACCTTATCCCTTCCTTACTGCTTTTTAACCACCTCTCTCTCTCTCTCTCTCTCTCTCTTGCTGGGCTCTTTTTTCGCGAGTATATATACATCGAACTCTGACCCCTCCGGCTAATTGTTGTTGGCTCTAGATCAACGATATATCCACGGCGTGCCGTCGTGTATACAATATGTAGGTGGTGTGTGGAGTTGAGAGATGCGCGAGTTTTACGCGATTAGCAGCAGCAGCAGTTGTTCTTACATAGACTGACGTCATTTTCATTGGGAGACTATATACAACTTTACAGTGAATGAACAGCTCTGTAGTACACTATGAGCTTGTGTATTATCTAAAATCTCAGTTGAATTTTTTTTTTCTTGCGAGCTGATTATTGCACTAGTACAAAGACCCAGGATTAATGTTGGAGTAAGCCAAGGCATCGTATTTTTTTTTTTAAATTCATTTTCATAGGATATATTATATTTTTTAATTCATTGAAATTTAATGCTTTTTCTTATGATGTAGTCGAAAGATTTTTTTTTTTGTATAAGTATATTAAGTCTTACGTTAATTTTAATCTTGAATTTATTTTACAGATTAATATCGCTAGATGTTTATCTGTATGTGCAATTTATGATGTAATGTAATTAACGATTTGCGCAATAATAAGAAATGAAGATTAGATGTAAAGTAAAGATAATTAGATTTGAATCTGCAAAGAAAAAAAAAATAATAAATTGGGGTATGGACTTGTATTTTTAAAAAAAGACCTTGTACGTATAGTAAGGCCATTGCTCATACATTAATTTATCTTAATTAATTCGTACTTGATTATATACTATATATACTATTCTAAAAATCATGTTCATAAACCAAAAATGAAATTATAACCAAAAATCTTGCATCTGCACTCCATTCAAGCAGATAAACACCTTTAAAATGTTATCTATAGCACATATCAACCTTCTCTTCAAAAAGAAAATTTAAATTTAATAAGTGACTCGCGGTATATATATAAGGAGGAGAATAAGTCCGTATTCCGATTCGTAGGTATAGATGAGAGTTATATATACATTGTGCGGCTGATACGCTAAACCGATAAACGTATGGATCCGCGCCGACGAGTGCGACGCGTCGTTAGGCCACAAGTCGAAGAGCCTCGTAAGTGTACGTATACCTACACACACATACAGACACGTAGACAGAATCCGAAGATCTTCTCTTTCGGTTAATCCCCGTCGTGTCAACGTCAGGTTGTATCGGCTGCTATATGTACGTGTTTTTCAACTACTACTACTACTATTACTACTACGACTACTATTGCTTTCGCGAGATACGTTCGTTATGCGCACCCACTGCTTGTTTACGCCAAGTCTGTATTGATTGTGAACAAGAAAGAGGATAGATAATGGGATAGAAGCAGGAGGAGAGGGTAAGTTTGATGGCTTATATACAACAATAGTTTGGATACTTGTATCGTTTATTTTGGATTGATCTGTATAGATTTGATGTTTTCTTTTAAATCAAATTGATTGTTTCTGGGCATCAGAGAAAAAAATTATTTGAGAAAAGTATCTTGTTGTAAACAAATGTAAAAAAAAAAAAAAAATTACTAAAAAAGTTTTATGAATAATAGTTGACATTTATTTATTTCATATTCGTGATATTACCTTATTAAATTGAAATATTTAATCAAAATAATACAGAAAATTTAAAATATAAAATTTTTATTTTACCTCATCCACGAAAAGTAACAATCTTAACATTGTATCATTCAGTGTAGTTATACGAAAAACAAATATTTAAATACACAAGATTAGTTCAGATTAAAATCTACGATAACGCACAATCATTTTTAACTATTTTTGAAAGTAAGTTTTATAACGAAAGTAAAACAAATATAAAAATGAAACAAAAAAATCGAATTACAATTCACAAATATATTAAATAAAAAAAGAAATATATTTTCCAATATTAAAACAAAAAAATCAAATCAAATTAAATTTTCACAGCATTCATCGCATTTCAAGTTTAAAAAGATAATGTTCGATACAAATAAAGCGCAAGTTTCTTATATATTCTGATAAAAAAAATATCTTATCGCTTATATATACAAATGTTTGATTCTATACCTTTATCCAACGTGCTTATCGATGCTTTCCCGATGGATATACATATATACGACAACTAATATAAACCAGACAAGACAAGCAACAGCAACAGCAGCAGCTGTACAGACAAAAAAACCAAAGTCCAAAAGGTTCCAAAACGCCACAGCTACACACATAATATTTTAAATATCTCACCAATTTACAATCGCATAACGTCATATCTTTTAACTTCACCGCAGTACACCTCCTTCAAATTCATTTTCTTTCATAAACTTACTCTCCTTTAACCCTTACGTAATTACGTGGATCATAAATAATAATAATAAAAATAAAATAAAAAAGAGTTGCGATTTTCATCGAACTCCATATAAAAGCTTGAAAATTAAGCAAATACCACAAGCAGGTATATATAATATAAAGTGAAGATGGCTTGATTGTGAGTAAATAAATACAGGCCAGAAAGAGAGAAAGAGAGAGAGAGAGAGAGAGAGAGAGAGAGAAGGAAAAAGTCTGTCTTATCATCTTATCCTTATTTCTTTCTCGGGCGCGGCCAACCTCTGCTATACATAAGAATATTGCGTTTGGAAAAAAAAGTCGAGAGAGTGCATGAACGCCAGAGCGCGCGAACCCAAGACTCTTAATCTGATTCAGGTAAAGGGTGAAGCTCTTCTTCTCCTCCTCCTCCTTTTTGACTGTATATGTATATACTTGCATCGAAAGCGCCTCGAAGAGAGAGAGAGAGAGAGAGAGAGAGAGAGAGAGAGAGAGAGAGAGAGAGAGAGATGAGTTGTTAAAATACCATGCGCACGTGGTTGTTGATAAGAGGTAAATCTCGTTATATGATCTATGCGAGCTATATGCGATGGGTAAAAGAGTATATAGTACAGTGGACAGCGAGAAAACCAGCGAGAAACTATGTTTCTCGCTCACTCGATTTATCTGAAAATAACGAAGACAACGAGAGAAAAGAAAGAGAGAGAAATAAAGAAAGAAAGCCGATCGATCGGAGGCGCGTATATTCGGATCGATCGATCTATCAGCACGTACACGCCTCTCTCTCTCTCTCTCTCTCTCTCTCTCTCTTTCTTTTACTTTCCTCGTGTAGCTTTCTTCGTCGAGATCGAAGAATAAGCAAAGAGAGTGGGACTCCAGATATACTGTGTGCATATATGAGAGGACCAACAACGGGGTCCATCCTCGTTGTTGTTTCACAATTATCTCATTTGCCGATCAGAGACCCTCCCACGTGTTAATTTGCTTGTTGGTTAACCCCCCCCCTCCTCCCCCATCACTCTCCTTCCTCACTCATTCTTTTTTCTTTTTTTTAATTTTTGATCAGTTCTTTTTTGCACGCCTCGGTATATACATAGCTGTTGCTGCTGTGGCCCTCGTTGTTCCAAGAATTAAGCCCGTCGTTCGACCTCTATACATCGGCTGCCAACCTATCCCATCTCTTACTCTCGTAGCCGAAATTCGATCGGTGAATCGGCTGATTGTTCCAAGGAAGACTCCTTCTCGATATATATATATACCAGTGGGTAGAAAGAGGAGTACAGTATGTGTGCTCGTCTCAACAATTTTAATGCCCAGTGTTTGGCTTACCGATCGATCTCTCGATTTCTCGTTAATTGCCATTAAATATAAACACCGATGGACATTAAGGACTCAAACTCTACAACTCAATACTATAAACACATACCTATGCGTAAATATGCACATGGTCAAATATTTTTTTTACTGTGTTATGATGTTTGAGTCGTGTCCTTTTACAGATTTACAATATTCATCACGTGGTACGTATATGACCGATTTTTTATAAATCTCTATCATATTATCTCGCATGCCAGATACCAAGTATTTGACGATGATTTAAAACTGATGCTTCTATTTTGCTAGAACAATGTTTATAAAGGCGTAAACCACTCGCAGCAAGAGTAGATAATATGTGCGTGATAATTATCACGTATAGGCGCCAGGGAGAAAGCATTTAAATTAAAGAAAGATGAGCGCAAGTTTCTCTCGATATAGGTATATAAATATATAGACATTCGATTTCCCGGGTAGAATACGAATTATCGCATGTACGATAAGCAGATGTCTAGACGATGCTATCGAGGATACACCGCTTGCATATATTCTGCTGCTGCTGATGCTAGAAGCTCTCCCTTGGATTGACCGCGAAATCTATACATGATACGCAGATAACTGTAGATGCATCAATGATTGTAATCAGAACCAGAGCATCATTTCTGACCTTGATTTTTAATTTTTCAGATTTTTGATGTTTAGATAGATGTATCAGATTGATGTAATGTACTTATGGCAAGTATAAAATAAAAAAAAAAATTTTTTCATTGTTTATAATGGATTGTTAAGTAGAGATATTATCTGTAAGGACATATTACTTAATTATTTATAATTTAAATGTTATAATGGACCATTTTCGAGGATACAAATTTTTGTAATAGTCTGGATAAAATTCGAAGAAGTCGTGAAATTGTCGTTCAACTAATATAAAACATAAAAATTAAAAATAATTTTCGAAAGTACAGACACTTGACAAGAATTTATATATATATGTATAGTGACTGTTCGATGAAACATCATAATTATATCTCAAACGCAATTAAAAACATTTTCTCCAAATAACCTGATAATAATCTCAAAATAAAAAAAAAAAATAATAAAAAGATTGATAAAAGTTAACGATAATCAAATTTCAAGAGTTTAGATCAACGTCAGAAGTATAATTTTAGATAAAAATCTTGCGTGTAGAATATATTGTGGCTTATCTCAGCTCGAACACACGCGAAATTATACCGTGATAAAAGTTAAGAAGAAGGGGGTAAGAGATATTGAGAAAGAGAGATGGATTTCCCAAAATCACGTCCACTAACAGTGTAAACTCTGAAAACTTACACGTGGCGATGATCAAAACATATAAATTTAACGATGATTTTGTCGTTATTCAGCAAAAGCATGCCTATAGCCGTTGCACTTGTGGTCTCGCGTCTTTCGGCTGTCATGCGGTATATAGTCACAGGCGGCAGGCGTGTATAGGTAGACAGTATACAACGGCGCCAGCCGGGAGACACATACCTACACTGGGTCCCCGGAAGTGACGAGCTGGGCGAAAGTAACGAGATGCCCCGGGTTATATGTACCTATATATATATACAACATATACGATAAGCCGCTGGTATCGCTTGATCTTAATGAACTCCTTCTCCTCCTACTTTACCATCTTCTATAATACACCCATTAACGCCCCCTCACTCTGGAGGCTATTCGATGGAAGACTGTCTTCCTGCTGCTATAGCTAACGCTATACCTATCTACACTTGCGCTCCGTTACGCAAAGATCGTGCGTGGCATCCTGAGATCTGTATATCTACTTTCAAATTTTCAAGTCTATCTATAAATATCGTGTTTATATTTTCTTTTTATTGTATTTTTAATTTAAATGGATTTTCGATTTAATGTATAGGTTTATATATTGACGTGAGAAAGTAGTTTAAAGGACCATTAAATGAAGTATGAGTATTTAACGAGTTTGAAAAATACTTGTTAATTTATGTATTAATAAACACTGTGCATTCAAATAAAAATAGCACATATATTTTTTTCAAAATTTAAAAAAAAAAAATAGAATCTGTCTAAATAGACACTCACCGAGCTTCGCAATTTCTACTGCTGTCTTCAACAGGTGACTGCCACGACGTTGACGCCAAAAAAGTACACTCATAGCGCTCTCACTTTCAATAGCACCCCACGTTTCACAATGACCCAGTACCAACTTGAATTAATACACTATAACCTCTCAACATCTCACCTGACCACTGTTTCTCATAAAACAAAATATAAATTTCAAAAAAATTACTGGATAACAATTATCATCACTCTCGAACTGCAGTCGTTCGCGAACACGGACTTTCGACCATACGTAGCAATCTAAAAAAAAAATCGTCTCGTATATTATACGCGATCGTCGTCGCAAGATCAGTAAGCTTAATCGCAAACGATACCCACACGAGATTATACCACAGCTATATATATATATTAAAAAAATGATCAACTGATGCTCGTGCACTCGCATATATCTGTCTCGACGATTATTTCGGTATATGTATATCAGTCGCGTCGGAAAAGTTGGAAAATGAAAAAGGAGAGGGAAAATAACAGTCGATATAAACGTTCACTCGTCAAGAGCGTCGTCGTCGCACTGCCACCGCTACAGGTCCCGGTTGAGCCTTTGCCCCTGGTCTGCTTCTGCTGCTGCTGCTGATCGCGGCTCCCTCCGCTAACCTGCCTTATCGCAAACACCTCCACCTCCTCCTCCTCCTTCTCTAACTTCCCCTTCCCCCCAAACGTTCCTTCTTCTTCTTCTTCCGACGACGGCTTTTTTTCCTGCCCCGGTATACTACTTTGCTGCCGACCAGGCGCTTTTCCTCACTGCTCTCTTGGCTTTACACGCGCCGACGTCGGGCCGATAATCAAGCCAAACACGAATTCTCCGTTTGCCTTTCTTCCTTTCCTCCTCTTGCCCCCCTTCTCCTTCTCGTTCTCGTCTTCTATCTTTTTCCAGGGAGCTTATCCGGACGATGTGCTTTGCTAACTGGCCTATTGGCTTAGGAGCTGGAGCTCTCAAGGCTTTTTTTACCTTGTATGTGTGTGTATGAGAAGGAAGGCTTTACTTTGTGCGAGCAAACAGTGAGAATGGAAGGTCTTATACGGTAACGATTTGTTTGATGGTGATTGTTTTTTTATTACAATGATATTGTAGTTTATGTTGCTGTTGTAGGTAAATTATTGTATTTGAAAATTGAATTTTTTAAATGAAAGTCAATGATTGATAAATAATTTGTTATTGTACATTTTTAGATATAATTATTTAGGTGTAATGATAATGTCGTAATAACAAAATTTGTTATTGTAGTTTAGATGTATTATTTGATGTTGTTTTATAAATTTAAGACTTTATATTTATCCTACAATCTTTTTTCATTTTAATGAATTACAATTATTATTGGGTTCATAAGAATTTAGATTATTTGGCATGAATAAGAAAAGTTGATCCTTATCATTTCTAAACAACAAGTTTTATCAAAAATTTGTTATTTTAAAAGATTATTATCTTCAATATGTTGATTATCTTTTTAGAGATTCTAAGAACAGATGTTTTTTTTTTACTTTAAGAAATTAGTAAGAAGTAGTTAACAATTAATGAATTACGATAAAAAATCAATATCAAAAAATTGAAATAAAAATTAAACATTTTCAACAATACATAATTGTTTTGACGTTATTAAAAAATATCAATAAAATTAAATTAAACAACTTATAAATTCTAAACTTTTTATTTTTATTTTAATTAAATTTAAAACTTACATTTAATTTTAAGTAAAGTTATAAGCTTAAAAAATTGAATTATATTTTGCCTTACAAGTTCAGAATAGTCACGTAGCACCATTGCATTATTATTTTCACTGGGGCTTTATCTTAGATAAAAGTAAAACTGTGTACATTATTTTCGTACTAGCGATTAGATATATTTTTGTAATTAAAAGACAGATAGTGTAATTTACGTAAATTATATTTTTAAGTATGATAATGCAATGCAGATAAGATCAGGTACCGATGATATATCAGTATTTAAATATATACATAATGATATAATAGCTTTTATTATATTAATTATAAATTTTTAAATATCCAATTTTTACCTTATCGCACGTAATTAAAAAAATTATTATGTTTTATATATTTTTAATGAGATGTACAAATTTTGATGATAATAATAATAATAATAAAAATTACAAAAATTTTTGATACCACCAGCTGTTTTCAAAATACATTTTTCTTTTTTTTGGTCGCTAAAATTTTACGTATGTACACGTATCTAAATTATAAAAAAAAAAAGTCGAAATTAGTCCCAGTATATATAAATTTGTTATATCACCTCCCTTATCTACTTACACACTCTACTCCTTAAACAAAATACATTTACTCGTTAAATAAAACGGTTGAAAACTTTACCGCCACATAGCTAATAAACTGAGACTTTTGTAATCTGTACCCGCATGCTATATAAGGTCCAGGTGATGAGACAGGTGAATGTTTCGTTGCTGTTTGCACAATATTTTTTTTTTTCAGCACATTTAACAACATACAAAAAAGATAGTAAAAAAAAAAATATCGTCTCAACGTCTAAGCATTAATATTAATATATACTTAAATAAATTTTTGAAATTTATTTATTTTAATTGAAAAATATCATGTTAATTATTTCCTTTTAATCGTCATTAAAATTGAAATAAAAATTGTAGAACTATAATTGAAAAAAAAAAAAAAATATCCGAACTCCAACTAAAGCAAGGTCGCATATAGGTCTAAGCAGCAATACGATAACAATGTGTACAACAGCTATAAAGTGTTATATAGTACGACATCGTGACTAATGCTGATTAAAATGATAAAAACTGGATTGTAAAAAACACGATAGAGAGAAAGAAAGAGAAGGTTTTTATATCTATTTGTACTTCACCCCCATAACTCCCCTTCTTCTCTTTTTTTCTCTTGAATTTTTTTTTATTTACATCTTCCTTTTAAGTCTTCCCTACATCTGCCGATTTTCTTGCCCGTATTCGTGCCATTACTTACACACGAGACAACTTGGGTATTTCGTCACAGAAAGTCTACACACGAAAAAGATCAAGCATACGTTTTTATCAAGCTTTGAAAGGATCAATTTGTGGTATGTAACTTCATAGCTAGAGATGTAAAAAAGTATGGAAGAGACAGTGGAGTACCTATACTATTTCAATAATCAAATCCATCAGACATTGCTAATCAAAAGTGAAAGTTTTTCTCAAGTATATTATATAGACTTGGTATAACAAGGAAAAGTAAAATGTATCCCTGCGAGATCACAATTATTTTAAAAGTTATTTTGTATTTGTGACAGGTGTGCGCTCAGCTTCTAATACAAATGCACACTCGTTGTCGAAAAAAAAGCAGTTTTAATCATGTGTACTCGAAAATATCAGTGTTCTAATGCAAACGTAGGTTTATTTGGAATCTATTGCAATGCAATCACCAAAAATGGGAGACAGAGTCTTTCAATTTGTTCGCAATCGTTTCTTTTTTTACCTGTTTTTACCATAAGAAGTGATTGTATATTCTAAGAGGGAGACTGTACAACATCGATATAAATAATTAGTGCTTTTAAAGCATTTTAATGAATATCTTAGGTTTAATTTAGGTCAGGATGCGCAAAATTAATTCATGCGGCGCGCATCTATTTTAACCAAAAAGCGAATGTAAAATTAAAAAATTTATACTCGCAAACTACATTATAAAACTGACTGGTTCAATAAATTTCATTTTAAATGCAATCGCGTTGGTGCTTCGGCATATCTACCAATCGTGACTGTGCAATATGTGTATATATATATATACGTATACCTATAAAGTTACGATCGAAATCAAAGTTCGAGAAGTTAGATAAAAAGCAAAAATGTAAGGCAGCTCTAGCAGCTAGCAGCAGCCAGCTTGAAAGATTTCACAACCGATTTCCTTTCTCAATCGAAACCGATCGTTATCATCACTCACTCGACTATATACATATTTATGTACGTATCTTTGTCTTTTTGAGCTACAAATAGATCCGGCACACTCTCTTCTCATACTAATTTTACATCTTGCTATTTTCTCAGAAGAGGCAACTTAGAAAATTGAAAAAGAAAAACGAAAAAAAAAAACATTAAAGATTCTATTACTTGATCTCTAAGTCAATTCAATTTTGCGCAATAATTGCTCTCTGGTTTCGCGAACTCATGAGTTTGATCGTTCGTGAGACATGTATGTATCAGTATGTTGTAAAAAGTTTATAAATAAATCATAAATTGGTGTCAATTTGTTCTGATGCCAAATTTCAGTGCTCCGCTGTATATATTTCAATCACATAATATATATAGTTCGAGGGTGTACAGGTCCAAGATATATCAAGTCTAACACGATTTTCTCAAAGTCCAATTCTAATCTCGTACTCAACGCCCAGTTGTCTTGTCATATATATGTATAGACATATTTAGATCAATTTTGCATTGTAAATAATTTCTTGGTATCAACATAATTGCGTCTAGTTTATCAGTTGAAAGACCAGGAGCCAGTCCAAGTTGAAGAGCTTGTTGCTTGATCGATATATACATGAGTGTAAGTTTGAGATATGCCTGATTCTGCGAATAATGGTACCAGAAAAAAAAAATTAAGAAAAAGTTTATAAGAGGCTCTGGCGCCTGAGTTATATCGTGACTACGTTACGATGGCTTAAGTGATTGCAAGAAGAAGATGCTTCTGAATGTGATGAATTTAAAAAAAAAAGAGAGCAAAGGTTAAAGGAATTTTAAAGATTTGCTATTTTTGACTATAGGCTAAATTTTTTTATTTTTTTTTAATTTATAATGATGCATCTAGTTAAAGTATGTTTTAATAATTTTTCTTAGAAATGTTATTATAATACTTTAAAAATTTGATTTATTATCAATTTAAATGCATCTGTAGATTTTATACATTGAAATTCGATATTATTAAAGATAAATTATAATCACCGCGTCCTCATAAATTCTAGAAAATAATAATTTTAGATTTTAGAAATATTCAAACTTTACGTTAGCGATGTTGATTTATATAAAGATTATAAACAGATATATATTTGTGTATACGTATAGGGTCTTTCTTTCGTTTCGCATATTTTATTAGATTACGATCTGATGTTACAAACTTTTCTCCGGGAGTTATGATTATCTTGAAAATTACAAATCATACGTAGTAAAAGCTTGGGACGGGTATGACCTAAAAACGTCAAAATTTTGCAAAAAGTAACATTCCTGTCTGATAAGCATCCATAAGATTTTATTTATTTATTAAAAAAAAAAAGAAAATTATTGTTGTTCGATAGGATGTTTAAACATTCCATCTGTAGCACATAATAATTTATCATAGTTTAATTTATGTAATATAAAAATAATCAAATAATACAATTAAAAAAAAATTTATTGTATCCTTCATCTATTAAATATTCTTCCAAAATCTGGAAAAATAAAATCGTCATTACTAAAAAGTTCCCACAATTCAAATCACTCTTCAAATCTCCAGTCTCCAAAAACAAGTAGGTACACCCGCAGCAATACATACCAAGACTCTTTCATTCGCAAAGTCTTTTATACAGACAGATGCAGTCCAAACACACATCTCACGTCCATATAACCGGTAGCGCAGACATACATCCATAGACTCTCAGATACTTTCACTACACACGTACATACATATATAGCGAAATATAGCAAACTCAAGAGAATCGCGAATGGTAAGCGCATCAGCCCCTATCTCTTTACTATCGCTCTACCTCCATCCCTCCCACCCTTCTTCACCCCCTTTTCTCTTTCTCTTTATCTGAAGCTTCGTCTCTGTCGCGCCGCTTCGTACGCGAGATGCGCAGGAGATATTCTTCCAGACGAGCAATGGTGGATAAGAGGGGAGAGGAGGAGAGGAGAGTAAAGCTCTTTCTCTCTATCTCTCTTTCTACCACACCAAGAGAGAAAGAGAGAGAGAGAGAGAGACGCTTATCTCGAGAAAAGAGTTTTGCGCGCCGCAGCCCTGGGCTTGCGAGATAACGTTTTCTGGAGTCTATATACGCGAAGGTCGCTTTTTCGCTTTTCAAACTGAGAAGCGCGGAGAAAAGAGGAGGGGAGATGAGGGAAAGATGTTGGTTGAAGAGTTGAGATTTTTCCTACTGATTTTATGTTTCGTTTTTAGAGTGTATACGATATACTATATTTATGCTGGGCACTGACTTTTATTTTATACCTAGTATGTAATTGGTAAGAATGAAAAAATAAGATTTTATGTATTAGTAAGTAAGCGTTGTTTTTATTTTTATTTTTATCATGTTTTGTTTTTTCAGAAAACGTATAGATATTAAAAAAAAAAAAAAAAATTTTAAACTTGATCTTACTATTACCAATTTTTTTCTAATTAAAACAACAAAAAAAGTATGACAATCTTGGCCATGTTTCCTAAACAAAAGACACTCTATAACAAATCAACAATCGATCTGAAAGCTCAGCACCAATTTTACATATATACCCACCTTATACATTCTCTCTAAAACCAATCCCAGTAAATTTCCATCTTGTTCTCTTCAAAGGCCCAACTTACCGCGCGCATCATTAGGTTTCGGCTTACTTTACCGCGGATTCGTGTCGGCAAGCATACACACCTCACATGTGAGTATACAGGAGAGTCGGCTCTCGCAAAAAGGAGTCGCACGCGCGCGGGCGAGTAAAGAGTACCCCGATAAGGTCTGGAATATAAATCGGACGAGGCGTGCGCGCTTGCTCACTCTAAAGCCGCCAACTCTCTTACTTTCCAAGCTCTATACTCACCCATATCCCTTCCACTCTTTTTTTCATTTCCCTTTTCTCATTGCCCGTGAACTAAAACCGAGTGTACAAGTCTAGCGCGTTTCTATGGCTATATTTCGGCTTTTATGCGGTCAGATTCCGGCCGAGCAATTATACTCGCGATGGAAGCAGGTCAGGGTATAGAAGGGAAGAAAGGGGAGCAAGACGATTAGCCGGCGCGTCAAAAGCCAGAGCGAACAAATGGTAGTGTGTTCCCTCCCTTCCTCTCTCTCACTTGGTTCTAGAGGAGATTACACAAAATGAGAAATGACCATTGGGATATGTGTGGGGGGAGTAGAGGAGAGAGAGAGAGAGAGAGAGAGAGAAGAGCGAGTGGCTATCGGAGGCTAACGCAAGTGAGACTTACTACCTAGCACTGGACCTATGGAGCCCCCGAGGGTCGTACCACTGGGAGAGTGAGTGAGAGATCTGTCGCCCACGCGCTTGAGAGATCTACAAATGTCCGGCATTCAACTACGTCAAGTATATACTTGCTCTCTCTCTCTCTCTCTATTTTACTATCTCTCTACTCTTCTTCATTGCTATATCTTCATCATATATATCTTACTCTGACTTTTTCCCTCCGGTTCTATTCCCTGTTCCCTCGAGTCGTTTTGCAAAAGTTACTCTGACTTGCATAAACGCCTGCTTTAAGCTTGCAAGTTTTTTTTACTTTCCTATAGGTACTATAAGATATCTGGCTATACCTTAATTGTTGTAGTTTAAACCTTGAATTTGTCATAGCGACAATTAAGGTGATAAGATCAATCAAAAATAAGAAAATATAAGTAACTCGATAATTTGTAACATTTTGTTTCATTTTTTTTTTCTTTACAAGTCGACTTTAAAATTAAATGTTTAAGGTGACTATAAAAGCATTTTAATCTGTGTATCTATATCAATGTCTTGTACACAGCATTAATCAACCCCTCTTGCCTAACGATACGTTTTTTGCATTGATCTACCACTAATCATCTTAAACCAGAGGTAAACGCAGATAGTGAAGGGTGTATAGGAAGTCGAAACATAGATAACGCACAAGTTATCCTGTCCAGTCTTAAGTGAACACTAAGCGGTAGTGTAACAGTAGGGGACTTTGACAAATCATTGATTGACCTTTGACCTCCTCCCCAAGGGTGTCAGAGCTATCGCAATAGTGCTTTAGACACTAACTAGCCGACGATTTAACAAGCTTCTGTCTTAAGGAACATAAGGTCGAGACAATCTATAAATGATTACACAGACTCTATCCTACACTCTGTCCTAAACTTGCTTATTTTTTTTCTTCTTAACACTCACATACACAAGTTGCCTCTTGAACCACGTCAGTGATCAGACTTGGTACTTGCGAATAAATGAAGTTAGTGTGTTGGCTGCAGAGTAATAAAAAAGTCAAAAAGTAAAACAAGAATTGTAACAAGATGCACGAAAACAGAGCAAAGTCTTTCAGTGGTGCAGGCTAAAGAAGGAGTCGACCAGAAATGTTTTCGTATGATAAGATAAAGAAAAACCAGCCGGCGCGTTTTGGGGATCTGCGATGCTGCGTAGACTCACAAGTTTATATACTCTAACACTCATTCTTATTTTCGTTGACTTTTATTTTTATCTTGATGACATTGAGGATGTGGCTTGGAATTAAAATAAGCTGATAGATATTATATAGAAAAGATTTACGGTGATACATTCTTAATTTTGTAAATATACAATTATTATCGGCACTGAAAATTTCTTTCTGGTGTAATTGTTATAATATTTTCTTAAATTATTATTATTATTATTCTACGAGTTTAACGTATGCAATGTATTAGAAAAAAAAAAATTAAAAAGATAAAAACAAGAAAATAAAGTACCTTGAAGAAGTATACACCGGTATAAGCTTAACAAGCTTCTTCCTACGACACGAAAGAACGGTTAGCTAAAAGCGGAAGCTATAGTTTCAAGAAAGAAAGAAAGGGATAGTTTTTTTTATATACACCAGCAACCCGAACCTTGCAAAAATGTCGATCCTCTATTCCAGATCTTCCTTCCTTCCTTTCTCTCTCTTTTTATTTTAAAAGTAACATTCGATAAAGAATTCGTTAAGCAACTTAAGTGTGTGTGTCTTACAATATACAGCAAGATGCAGACTCATGTCCTCTACAGCGAGCGGAGGTACGTCTTATCCAACGACACGTGTTCGACGCACTTATAAGGCGAACACAACAGGTGAGAAGCGTGCAATCGAGGAGGAGCTTTAAATAAAAAAATAAAAGAGAGTAAAACGAGGCACAAAGGCTTGAAACAACTCAACGACGACGACGACCAGTACCGCCTCCCACGTGTCGCATACATCTTATATACCTGCGTAACTTAGTCCGGAAGTCGTTACCTATACTATAACAAGAGAGTAAGCTTCGCTACTCGACTGTTATTGTATAGATACTCTCTTTTGATGCCTTTTGCAACCCCTCGCTTTTTCTTTTTGCATATATAACACACGCCCTTGAATTATTATATGTATATATACGTGTGTCCTTTTCTGACATTCTATATAGGATGCTCCAATAAGTCACGTGGTTTGATGCTTGATCCGGCCCTCCGACATATTGGACCGCCCACGTGCTCCTTTCTTTTAGCTTAAGACATTGTCGTTTATATCTGCATAGTTCAAATAGATGCGGGATCCTTGTATAATTCATTTCCGAACTTTTTTTTAGACTTGTGTAATGAAGACGAAGAATAAATCCTTTCGAAAGTTGAGTGTCGACTGATGTATCATCATGATTCTTGTAAAATCGTATCTTAAGGTATAGGTTGTCTTTAACGATTGTTTCGAATATACAGCTAGATTCAAGAGATTTTTTTGTCGCATTATATAAGAATTAAAAATATAATTCGCAAAAATTGATTATGATCTATTTATTTGTTATATCATTGATTGATAAGTAAAATAAGCTACTCTAAAAAACGCGAATGCTACTAAAGATTTTCTTCATTCCAATAAGAAAAAAATTTGAGACTTACCAAAACTGTCTCAAGTTTTGAAAGTGACGCATTATCGCATCCGTTCAATTGAATAAAAATGTCATTCATTTCGAACGAGTACAAAAACACTGTCAAAGATATTCAGCAAGCAATTGCTCAACAATTTTCTTCTTGCCATAAAAGTAGATTAGAGACATCAAATTTTTAAGACTGGTGAGGAAGTGAATAAGAAAATAGGAAGGCGAAATGTCGCATAATCGCATTTAAGAAAATTTTCAAGTAGAGAAAGCTAAGACACTTGGGAAGAGTGACAGTCTATTAAAGAGTCAAGGAAATCCAACACGACCTGACGTATTTCATCGAACAAACGACTGCAGGATAACATTGGTGTCAAAAAAAAGAAGAAAAAAATTTAAACGGACTCGTCGTGTCATCGGTGACATAGAGAGAGAAAGGGAGATATAGGAAGAGAAGGGAGAGATGTATATACTATGGAACGTGTCGTAAATTGAGTTCGCGCGGCAGGCTAGCTCGCCAATAAAAATTCAATAACGGACGGGAGACCACAGCTTTTTTTTGTGAGAGGAGAAAAGCGCGCGGACTCGTGCAGATCTATAGACGAATGGCGAGTTTTCTCTTTTGCACACTGTGGATTGAAAGTCTATGTTTGCGTATGCGTGTGTATGTTTGTATCCGTGTGTATTTGTGTGTGCGTGTGTGAGAGAAAAGAGCTTGCGCTCCCTCGAAAATGGCCGATGTTATCGGGAGACCCGCAGCAGCACATACACATACACACACACACACACACAGCGGGGATGCCCCGTCGCTTGACACTCGTCGAATTTACCATTTGCGGATTTTCACATCATCAAAAACATTTATTTTAAATTATCCACGCATAAACTTAATTGTTTAAAAATATTTGTTTAAACATATTCCTCCCCCCATTTAAATTTCGCGGCACTCGGGTGTCTCTTTTAAGGCCGCCTCATCCTTTCTTCACTCGGATATCGATATATATATATATGATGTATTAGGTCTGACGTCAGAGGGCCAACCGGCCAATCGGAAAGCTGGGTAGAAAAATTCTGACGTCAACGTGAAAATGACTAATAAAGAATAAAGAAGAAGCACACTGTGTCGTTACTGTCAGTGTCAGGTGTTGTGTCGACATAACCTTAATAGTGTAGGTAACAAAAAAGGCCATAATCAGTTAATAAATCAGTTAGTTAACGAATGTTAGCATCAAAAATTTTTATTAATTAATTATTGTTAATTTGAGCAGTCAAATTAATTTATAGTAATTTTTATTTTAATTTATTATTTTCTTAAATGGATGCGAATTTTCGAGAACTGGAAGGCAAAATTAGATATTTGAAAATGAAGAAAAATATTATATCTAATAGATTAAGGTTAGAAGAAGATCGCAAAAATGATATTGAGAAACAAGTCGTAAGTAATTTGGTAATATTATTTTATTAAATTGCTTTTATTAAAAGAAGTTTTTTAAAGTTTTTGTTAAATTTTAAAGCGAGTACTATCATAGACGATTATTCCTAACCTTATTTATATTTCAATTTAACAAATTTTTATACATTTTTAACACTACTATTTTTCTTGTATAAGCTTCCAAAGTATATTGAAAAAATTTTTGTTTCAATTAAAATAAGAAATGTGCTATAAAGTAGATAAATATTTTAATTAGAAAATTAACAAGAAGATAAAACAAAGAATAATATACTTTAAATATTGATATTTTTATTTTTTTATTTACAGTTGTATACAACTTCAATGTATGACTTTCATAACTACAACATAATTTTTAAAAAATTCAATAAAAAGTTCAATATCTGTGGCAAGGACTTTAAAGATAATTTTTTACACTTGTTTGAAAAGGACGATAACAAGATTATAGAAAATGTTAAAACTTTGATGCAAGATCATTCAATAACGTTAGAAGATGGTAAAAATAAAATTTTCGAAGTTTATGATTTGTGCCAGAAATTTAATGAAAAAGTGGTTGAGTTTGAAGAAAAACAGAATGAAACTGAAATTATTAATTTAGCATCAAATATTACTTCGAACCATAAGCTTATAGTTTTTTTTTTAAAAACAACTTTTTTTGATGAAGAAGATTAATTAAATTTTTTAATTGGCCCTTCTCTTTCCAAACGTTTTACTTCTCGTTCGCGATGCTTTTTTATTTTCCTCCCGCGCTTTTTTAAGAATACACTGAAAGTTTTTTATTTTACTTTACGTCTTTTTTTGTAAATATAATTTTGCGATTTGATTGCTTTGAAATGCTAACTGTAATTAATGTAAAATTGTTTTCTTTTATTTTTAAACAAAATTTTAGGATTACGGAAAGTTTTGATTTTGATAATTAGAATAATTTTGTATCAATTTAGTCAAATAAATTTGATTATTTACTAAAAAAAGTATAATAAATTTTAAATAATGCAATATTTTATACAAAAAGTCAAAAAAAAACAAATGTAAAATAACTTACACGAAAAATTAATAGCAATAATTCTTTTTTTATGTGACAATTTTTCTTCTGTCTTTTCTTTTCTTTTTTTTTTTATTTATCATATCCCACTATCTCTCCTTTAACCTTTTTATCCGTTTTCTTTATTGATTTCTTTCCAAAAGACACACAAGTCTTGTTTGTCCAAAAAATGAATGGCCACATTGTTCGAGTCTTTGTAAACCTTGTAAGGACGTGATTTTTCATCTGGAATTTCGTTATCCCCTTCGTTTTCTTTTCCACCCATCACCAACCAGCCAACCAGCCAGCACATATTGATAAACGTCAACGCAAGCAAAAACTTCAAACTAACTTTTCACATTGTAGCAAAAGCTAAAGAAAAAATAAAGATAGATGAAGGGTAAAAAGGAGATGAAGCGGACGTAGATAGTAAGTTTAAAAAAAAAAAAAAAGATGCAAGTACACATACAGACTTGCAAGAAAGAGTAAAATTTAGCATAGAGCTTGAGAAGAGAGAGAGCCTCGTTGCAATGCGCAGGGCTCGATGGTCCTCGTGACGCGATAGGGGCAGCAGCAGCAGCAGTATACTCTTTCTCTTATTCTCTCAAGCAACCGATCGTCGACCGATAAACGAGAAATTCCGAGAATCTCGACAATCTCTGGTACGCGTGAGATCAATTCGCCCGTCGATGGTCGAATTGCTCTTCCACATTCCCTGTATGTAACCCTTCCTCTTCCTTTTTTTTTCTGGGCTCCACGCAGACTCTCTGAACTTTTTTACAAAAACAGCGGGTACAAATATATATAAGTATATAAAGTCCGCATAGCTTCGTGAGACTATAAATGTGTTTTACACGTCTCCAATGATTATTGCATATTTCAAATCGAACATCGACTCTCGAAATAATCTACAATAGCATATGTATGTTTGAGTACATTGGTGTAAGGTCACAAAAATAATTTTTTTAGTAATTATTTATAAAAAAAGTGAAAAAAGATTTTAGCTGCGTGCAAAATAAGTCATTGATATATACAGAAATATATTCATACATTGTCGAAGAATGCAGACTTGACGCGCATGTACATGCAAGAAAAATAGCAATCACCTTCGCAATTCTCTCTTTAACACTTTTAATCTTCATCCAAGATGAAACTGAAGAGAAGAAGAAGAAGAAGAGGAAAGAAATAAAATTGGTAGGAGGAGAAAAAGTAGCCCGGTTTTCACGATCACTAATGAGATTTCGAATGTCAAAACTCGGGGGTCCATGGCTCTCTTTTTCTTCTTCTTCTTCTGGCTTTGCTCCAGAGTCTGCTTCGGATCGTAGCGATTAGATCGGTCGACGATAAAAACTTTATACACTGTAGTATCTATATATGTTGATGCTTGGTTATATGGACGACAGACGTTGACTCGACTATATGTATATATATATATACAGCTGTATATGAATACCACCGATATACATATGTGCTCCCACATTTTTTTTTCTTTCTCTTTCTCAGACATACACTCACGCATTGAAAAAGAGATCGCTTCTGCTGCTGCTGCTTCAATGTCAACTTTATCTTTTTTTCCCTTTCCTCTCAAAAGCTCTTCTTTTTTTTCTCTCTTACTTTTTTCTTCATCTTCCGAGGAGCAAAGAAAGAGGTCCAGCATTAATTTTTGATACGTCGAAGAGTCTCGTGAGCTCTTCGCATTAAACATATATACACATACATACATGTATACGCAGACACACACACACACACACACACAGACAGAAATCTGTGGAATTTCAAAATCCGAGATTCGTTCGTCACGTAATTGACAGTAATGCGATTCTGGCTCATTTTGTATTCCACGAGTTTGGTTAAAGATGGAATGATATATAATGTATGTATGTTCGAGTGTGAGTGTATGTATAAGAGACGGGTTAACCGATAGTGTTGCTAATGCTTATAGGGGATTTAAATATAGTAGTATGAGAGATAGAACATCGTTTATCAATTTCGATTCCAGTTATGGTCATTTTTCCTTGCGATTATTTATAGAATTTTTTTTTCTTATTCTTGTAATTAAATGGCTAAAAATAGTTGAATTATCTTCAATTAAAAATGGTTTTCAAAAATTTTTAAGATTTACTGTATCAGATGAGAATATTAATCATTAAAAAATCATATCAAATAAAATTTTAAAATAAAAAAATAAATTAAATAACGTTTTATTCTACATATATAAATGCTTAACCCTTCACTTCGACATTAGTCAATTCCAAAAATGATAAAATAATACGACTGGCCAGTATTTGATCCATTTGTTTGCGTGAAATGAAGAAAAAGTAGAGTAAGATAGCTCAGGAATGAGTAAAGGAGAGAGAGGGAGGGAGAGTAGCCCGGAATAAGAGCAAAAAGGAAGAAGAAACGCGCGTGCTAAAAAAAAAGATGGAAAAAGAGAGAAAGAGAGGAAGGATAGAGAGGAGGAAAGGTGGGGGGGAGGTTAGCGGGGGAGGACGTGGCGGGCTGAAGAGATAAAGAGAGGACTAAAGAGCGGAGATTAGCGCTAATGCACCATCGGGGCACCAATGGGATGAGGAACGGAGCGCGCTTGCGCTCTTTCTCTCTCTCTCTCTCTCTCTCGCCTCGAGAGATGGGAGAAGGGAGGTAGAGAAGAAAAGAGGGGAATAGAGGGGGTGGCGAAGAGGTCCATCGTATCTCTCATATTTCAGAGCCCCGTGACGTCGGCCGAGATACCGAATCATTCCCACCTAGAACGACGTTATTTTTAGGAGGTCCTTCTCTCACTCACTCACTCACTCACTCACACTCTCCACCTTCTATACCTCATTCTACTCCTCCGCCTCCGCAACTCATCCGTGCCAAGCTGAGTGAGAGAGAAAGAGAGTACTCCGCACACGAACGCTCACGAATTCCGCGTATCTCGCTTCTTCTTTCTCTCTCACTCGCTCTATCTATCTATTTCTCTCTCATGCGCGCGCCGCTTCGACCGGGCCGCACAATCTCGTCCCACCACTCATCCCAGCTCCACGTGGCTGCTGATAAGGTCTCGCTGGGAGCCCGCGTCGATCTTATCGTGCTCGCCCGCACCCCTCTATCCCCCCCTTTCTCTCTCTCTCTCTCCCTACCTCCCCTTACGGAAAACCCTTTGGAAACTCTGCCCCCACTACATACTTCACTGTATCTATATGGGAGTGTGTGTATCTCTTTTGGTATCAAAACAAGTGAGTGTATTAGACGAAAGTGACTGCGACCGGTAATTTTTATCCTTTGTTTGACCCTGTTTTTCTTATATTCCTTACAATTCTCTTACTCCCCTCTCTATTTCTTCTTTCTATTTTTGTCCGTATTAAGAGCTACCGGTTTCGACGAATTTGCGAGTGAAAAATCTGCTTTGGAATTTAAACGATCGGATCGCGTGATCGGTTATAAGTAGCTGGATGGCTAATATATAATATGTTCTCTTTCTATTGTGAATGCTATATGCTTCTATACTCTACATTTCCGGTGTGAAACTTGAGACATTTTTTTTATCCTGCTTCTTTTTTAAGGATATAGATTGGAAATATTGTATGAAGGAGGATTTTGAATAAGCTGTATGTACCTATATGCTACAAATTTTTATGTATTTCCTACTCAAAACTTTTTTTTAGTAAAATTTATACAGTTAAAAAATTATTGAAGAGTATTCAATTTTTATTCTCAATTGTTAATTTGCTAAAAATTGTTAAATGTAAAATTTTATAGAAATGTATTTTATAAAACATTATGCCAATTATCATTAATTGGTATAATGTTTACAAAGGTCTGTAAAGAAATAAAAAAATAAAAAAACAAACAGACTATGCCACTAAAATTTCTAATTTACTTCTCTATATGTTGCAAAACGAATAAAATCTACAAGTAATATTTAAATAAAAAAATAAAAAATTCACGTAAGGAAAGTAACATAAAGTATAAAAGACGCATGAAAAGCCAAGAGAGTAGCGCAGGCAGAAACGAGCAAAAGCGACAGGAAGAGAAACCGAGAACGTATCATAGATAGAATAACAGTATATATATATAAACGTATACCTATACATTATACAGTATGAAGACGCACGCGATAACGCACACAAATTTTCATATTCTAACATATCCTGATAACGGACCCCTAATGGCTCAAACTTGCTCTTGACTCTCTTACCCTACCCCCCTCTATTTTCTATATACTCTCACCAGCCACCCCTCTCCTCCCCTTCCCTACCCACACACACATAGCTATATATCCTTGCAGCAGTCGACAAACTCAATGAATTCGAAAGCGATAATATAAACTCGCCTCGAAGAGAACAGTCGCGATGAAGAGAGGACGAGCTGCCAGAAATACTCTTCATCCCGTTCACTTGTATCGTCGTCGTCTAATCGTTCTATACTTATATATAGCGAAGAACAGACTGTACCAAAGCTAACGGAAGAACCTGGTCTTTTACCGGACTTACTACCTGAAATTGACGATGCGAGATGATAAGCTATGGTGGCTTACTATAATATATGCTATAGGTATACTCATTTTGCTAAGCAAGTGAAATATTGAGAGAACATTTTTGTAAATTGATTTTTGTTGTATATTTTAATCTACTCAAAAAACAATTTATAATGATTACTTCTAACAGATCTAACAGATTATAAAAAAATTTTCTATCAATTACAAACTTTGTTTTTTTTTATAAATCTTTATCTAATTTCTAATAAAAATAAATATTTTGATGGACATTTTTGATCTTACAATCGTGACTTTTGTGTACAAAACAGAAATCACGAAATGTCTTTAAATCTGAATAATTTAGCTCACCTTAGATTTTGATTGCGATCAATAAATATATATAGTAACCATCATAATAATTCGTCAAAATAAAATGATATATATACCAACAACTCATACATAAACAAGATAAACATCAATTCATAGGATTGACACGCCCGTTGGTATAACATATACCTACCTATATACATACAATAAAAAGCTGATAATATAAAAAGAATATAAGAAAATAAGTGTTACTCAATTTTCAGATCTCATCCTTAGATAAAACATAAAAGTATAGTGTATAGGCCTCCCAGAAGAAGTAACGGATAAGCCTTAAAGAAAGAAATAGAATATCTTGATTGAAAAAAAAAAAAAAAAAACGATCTCAGTGATAGTATGTGCATAGCTTCGATCTGAGCTAATCCTTAAGATCCTTATAGGATATCGATCACAGATAAAGAGAGAGAGAAAGAGAAAGATGAAAAACAAGTACATAATATAAGATTATTGATCTAACCAGTGGCCTCGAGGTTATAATACTATTATCAACAAAATATGTACACATATACTTATCATCTTTATCATAGACGCACTTGACATAGAAAAAGAGAGAGAAAGCTGCATCTTAACTTGAAGTAAAAGCATTTGGATGAAAAGCACTTCCGGCGCAGCAGCAGCAGCAGCAGCAGTAGTTTGTTTCCCTCCATCGTTCGAGTTTATCTTATCGTTACTTTTCAGCTGCGCGAGATCGCAGACCTAGATTGTATAGGGTAAAAGAAGAAAGGGGAGAGAGAGAGAGGGGCGCCTTCTTAAACCCATATAGCTTATCTCCTTTGTTTTTGAGGAAATTCTTGAGATTCTGTGTCAGAATGAAACTTTGACGGACTTGATCTGTATCATGTTGGTTTGGGTTTACGTTTATGTATTAGAATTGGATATTGTAAAATTAAATGTGGGTAGTGATTATGCGAAGTATAGATTGTATACTTTTGCTAATACGAGTTAATAATTTTAAAATTGAAGCGAAATTTAAGAAAGAAAAAAAAAGAATTACGAATATATTGGCAATATCAATCAAGAGATTGAAATAAAATAGGAAAAATTTGATTGTATTTTATATGGTATTTGGTTAAAAAATTAAGATTTTAAATATTTTAAAACAGTATTTTTAAACAAAATAAAAAAATTGTTTGCTACAAATATTGAGAATATGCATAAATAAACAAATCAAGCTCACTCCTCATGCTTTATCATCAACCAAGAAATAAACCAATGTCGGATAAGTGTATAAATCGTTATAGCAAGTTTGCATTCACAGAGACAACCATAAAACCAAGCCACTCTTACGTGTCTCACGAGATTCTGTGCTCATCACATCAGCCTCCGAAACCACGTGAGAGATGGCACAATGATTCCAAGTCCAAGTCTCAGAAATTCGGTATCGCAACAATATGGGTAAGTATATACATACACCCGACCAGTGCTCAATTCCACACCATACACGTATAGGGTAGTAGGTATGAGCCACACCGCTGAAAGAGCATCGGTCCATGCGCCTACACTAAGAATCAAGAGAAAGAGAGAGAGAGAGAGAGAGAAAGCTATACACATAAAGCTCGTCGTCGTCGTAGTCGTCGCTACCCACTCGTGTGGAAAAATGATAGCAGCCGGTGCCTGAGCATAGTAGTTCCTCTCTCTTGCGCGCAAACCTTCCCCCGGTTAGAGAGGGTGGCTTGAAAAACGGATGGAAGTAGGGAGTAGGAGAAGAAAGAAGAGAAGAAGGAGGAGGAGGAGGAAAGGGATGGAGAGAAATGCCGGTATGGCAAGACCCGGGGCGGGAGGTGAGTATGAGGGTGAGTAAGAGATGCTTGCGCCCGATTTCTCTTATCGTCTCGGCACAGTTGTGTGTTATGCCTTTATGAAGATCTGTCAAACTCGCGTAGTCGTCGTCGTCGTCCTCTTCCTAGCACTGTAGTATCAGCCAGACCTCCCGAACTCTCTCTCTCTCTCTCTCTCTCTCTCTCTCTCTCTCACCTCATCCCTCCTCTTCATCTTCCGACCTTCCGACTCCCAAACGCCTTGCTTTCTCGCTTCGTCTACCTCACTCTCTTCCTCACCACTGAACCCCTTTCCGATCTCTCTCTCTCTCACTCTATCTGACTATGTGCTATAGGTCTCGATGTCTGGCTTCTCTCCTGAAGTCTCTGGTTTCAACTATATCACTATCTATCTTTCATTTTCTTGACTATATGCGATGTGAAGCAGATATGTTATTTTTTTTGGTGATTCTATAGAGATAAGGGCTGAGATTGATTAAGTAAACTGAAATTTTTGTACACTTCTTTTTTGTTTTTTGATTTTCTTACTTTATTGACAGTAAAGCTGTTACAAATTATATTTATGTACGTCAAAGTAAAACATTAATAAATAAATTTTTTTTACTTCTTTCTATATTATTTTTTTTTACTTTGTAATATATATTCATATTTTGATAAAAAGTTACGTGCACATAATTATTTTTTGTTAATACTATACAATATGTTCCCACTTTTCTTACGATATCGATGTTCGTAAATTTCTCTAAAGCAAAAAAAAGGGGGGGGGGCTTCAGATTAAATCCTATACTGCAACATAATAATCAAATCATAAAATCTACATTTTACTTTAACAGCTGCGCACGAATATGTCACGCGATTAAATATATATATAAGAAAAGCAATCTCCGCAATGCAGGAGAGTCAGTCTAAAATCCAATAACCCATCAAGCTTTTAAAAGCTATATTCACAAACAAAATCCCAAGACAAAACTCTTGATTTATCTCTCTCTACTCATATTCAACTGAGCCGCTTGAATATAAGCTCTATATACATGCGTAACTCTATGTATATGTTATACGTGTATAATACAACGTCAAAGAAAAGCACATCGATAAGCAAACGTGTCGAGCCTGGTGGTATATATATATATATATATATATA
>JAPYZE010000882.1:0-29103 GCA_030522805.1 Leptomastidea abnormis
ATATATATATATATATATATATATATATATATTTGTAATCATATAAAATAAGCACATGCGTTAGTATATATGTGAACGCGTCCGAGTGGATAAACGTTGCTTATATACATATATATTGATGTATACAATACTCCACTCATGCATTTGTTTTGATCCCGACTGCCGCTGAACTGGAGCCGGCAAGTCTACTGCCTGCTCCCCGCGCGCCTACTCCAATAGGCTTCCAGCGGCGAGCCGACAAACCTTGTATAGTGTATATGTATACATATATATATATATCTCCGCTCACGTACGCGCTCGCGCTCGCTCGTTTCACGGGTTAACTCGCCATATACGGCGCGCCTAAAGAAGTTTCACTTCAAAAATCCGTCTCTAACATGTAAGATCAGTGAAACTATACCAGAGAACGCTATTACGTAGGTACATACAACATACACTGGACCAAACGTAGTAGTAAATCCGGTAAGCCTAGACGTGTCACAAGCCCGAGGCTTACCACGTCTTCGTCTCACGCTCCATCTCTAATTGCGTCATTCCCTTGAATTCACGCGCGCTTAGGTATATAGATAGACATATAGATATATATATTACAAGAGATGAGCTGGTTTCCCCGGGGGCTCCTTCCGCATCGACGTCCCTGATTATTGTCTCAGGATGCTGGAATCGTCCGTCTTCTGATTACGTGCAGTCTTGGCGATGTTCGCTGTATGTGTTATGGTATTATATCTTGGTGTTGTATTACGATGATAATGATGATACTGCTGTTGAATGTTTTGAAGGGTAAGGATGATGTAGATTTTGAATTTCTCTGAATTTATATGTATGCTAGTTAAGCTACTTTAGTTGATATACGAGATGTAAGATGTAAGATGACTTTTGAGAATTTTTTTTTATTTTATTTTTTATTTTTTTTCAAGTTGAGCTTTTCAACTCGTGTCCAAAAAATGTGTAAGGTTGCTTCAAGCGATTTTGTAAAGTTCTTTTAAGTAAGTTGCACTCACTGTAGTAACATAGTAAGAAAAGCTAAAATTTGTTGTGAAGTTTTTTAAGAAGTTACTTCGTAGAAAAAAAGTTGGCTTATTTTTATCTAGAGCAAGTTAACTGACGTTCCTTTTGTTAACTGAAAACTTTTACTTGTCGTATTTTTTTATTTTTTTTTTTTATACCTTTGTAAATTTAAGCCTGCTTATCGTGTGACATTGCCTACGAACTATTTTTTTTTAAAAAGTTAAATTTACTTTTCTTTTTTTTTTCAAGTTATTTATCACTTCTTATCAATTTATTTAAATATCTACATAACATTATTTAAATTATTTTTTCAATCTCAATAAATAATTACCAAAAAGAAAATTTTTTTTTTTAAATCTCAGCCTCTAAATTAACAAAATTCAATCCAGACTTAAGATAGAATCTTAAAGCAACAAGCTTGCTTTTCCCAAACTCATATACGACACATCTCACTTAGTGGTCAGCATTAAAACCCATTGTTAGCAAGTAATAGTAGTAATAGTAGTGGTAGAAGTGCTATCGAGTTCCGGACCGTCTCTCCTATTAAGGCCCTCGGGCATCCGGCTTTTGGAAGCGTCTTAATCAAAAGTGTCCTCAAGGCAATTTGCTAAGGGGCTTGAAAGCTTCATGCAGCTTCTATACGCGCATCCATAACTCGTAGCTTGCTGCCTTGAAGAGATTAGCTGAGAGAGGAGAGTAAAAGAGAAAGAGAGAAGCAAGAATCGACTGACCATTAGTGGCTACGATTTAATGCTCTGTAGTCTAAGCTTATTTACATTTTGCATGGTCAAGAATTTTGAATTTAATTGTCTATATCGTTAAGATGTATTTAAAAAAATTTTTTTGCTTTAAAGATACAGTATGCAATTTTTAGTTTTGATTTTTTATGTATTTTCAACAATCTTGAATATTATATTATTAAAATATTTTTTCTTATTGATATTTAAAAAAAAAAAAAAAATAGTAATGGATATCAAATTAATTGTAGGATAAATAATTACACTACAATATTGATAGTTAACTGATGTTTTAAAAGCCATTTGTGCTAACTGGGTTAAAAAAAAATCCCCGTAATAGGCAATGTCCACATTCGATCTGTTACTTTGAGTGGTGCTGAGACTGCTGAGAGCTGTGATGTGTAGGTTACTAGCAAGTTTAGTAATATTACCAGTAGTACCAATCACATTATTGAAAAACTTTTACAAATATATATAGTTTTGTCTTGCTTAACGACCATAAACAGTGATATTTTTTTAGTTGGTGCTGTCTGCTGTAGCGCTGCGTTACGGGTTTATATATTGGTTTAAATGTGGTCGTTTCAGATGTATTTATTTGTTTACTTGGTACCTGCGTAACACGTCACAATTTATAAGATCGAACACATACTTATTAGGTATTCAGACAGCTCAGTTTATAAGAAGTGCTATTGCGAGTTACACCTACTTCTCACATATTGAAATCGTAATCTTGATAAACGCGACAAAGTGAAACAATGGATGTGACAGAAAAGAAACTCGAATGTCCATTTACCTGGGAAATAGATCATGTCAATTTACCCAAAAAGTACGAATCATGGAGCCAGGGTACCTCCAAATATCATGATGATTCAGAAGATGAAGAGGAAGAAGAAGAGAAGCTTGAAGATAACAAAAATTCTTCTGTTGATCATCCTATTAAGCGTTTAATAAGAATCCTGCTTGCAGTTTTTGTGCAAGTGAAACTTGGCAAATTAGTCGGTGCAAAAGCAGCCCTAGATGCAGCATCTGATATACTTAAATGTATGAACGATTATGGGTAAGCTATAAGTCGATTATGTAAGTTAACGCAATCAGTATTAATTGCTGTATGCAATAATAATCTTATTTTTTTTCCTTTTCACATAGACCAAAAATGAGGCGAGAGCACATTTCAAGATTGGTGGTTACACACATAATTGAATCGACCTGGTACTACTACTACAAGGCAATTGCACAGGAATCTGAAGCTTCAAAAACTTTAAATGGACTAGCCAATCTTGATCAAGCTCGTCACAAGTATGAAGCTGGAGTGTATACTCTGAGCGACAATGGTGACCTTGAAGCTACCCTCAATGGTTGCAAGGCAATTGCTTGGTCAGCTTCTTACAAGACTGGCTATGAGAAGGCAATATTTTATGCGCAACAATCGCTCCAAGGAGGAGGCTCTAGCTGTGCACTCTGGCACTTTACCCTGGGCAAAAATTTGCGTAGGCAACGCCGGGGTAATCACTTTAATAAAGAAATATCTTTCGATGAGGAAAAGCACATTGCCAAAGCTTATGAGCTTGAGCCTGAAAGTATCTTAATTGCAGTATTTGCTGCTCAGATGTATCGCGAGAAAGGTCTGTATAGGGTTGCTGACAAAATATATCAACAATTATACAATGCCAAGGTTGAAGATGTTAAAATTAGACTAAGGATTGCCTTACATTTTATTCACAATAAAAATTTTAAATGTGCTGAAGAATGTCTCAATTATGTTGAAGCAATATCGCCTAACCGCAAGATGTTCTTGCATTATAAGGGCATATTTTTTGAAAGACAAAATAATTATAAGGTATTATTTGTTGTTATGTATGTTGATAATGCAGTAGGTTTTTAATTTTTTTAATTAAATTGAATATTATAAATATTTTGTAGGAAGCTGAAACTTATTTAAAGCTAGCAGCAGAAAAAGGTAATTATATAGCTGATCTTCAACTTGGTGAACTTATGGCTAAACGTAATAAAAGTTATAACATCATAGACCACCTGAAAAATATCATTGAAAAACATCCCAATAAACCATCACTTGTGCAGCAAGTATCATTGCACATTGCAATGAATTATTATCTTAATAAGAAAAATTTAATGGAAGCCTTAAATTATTTTTTAAAAGCTATCAATATTGATCCACAGAGTAAACAAATCAAGGTAATTAAACTTTTAATTTTGTTAGATAATTTTTTGTGTATTTAATTTGCATTTTATTATTATTAAAAAAACTTTAATTTTTTTACAGAATTACTCAAACAAAGCAGTAAACCGTTACAACATTAATATTTATAATTTTCTTTGTGAAAAAGTATTACCAGAATTTAATGAAAGATATAGAGTAATACCAGAAAATATGACAGCAGTTATAAAAGATATTGAAAACTTGTGTTTGCAATATAAAAATTGTTAAGATAATAACTTAAAATTCTTTATAATCCAAAATTTTTAATGGACAATATTTTTATTCATATCTTTGTTTCGTGTGTATTGCAAAATAATAAGTGATAAGTATATAATTTTTTACAAATGCTTATCAATGTGTTAGATTTTTTATTAATTTATAATTTATGAATAAAAGTTTGTATGATATTAAAATTGCTAATAAATACATATATTTTAGATTTTTGTTTTACAATTTATTTGCATAAAATGATGTCTTAATTTTTTATTTAATAAGACTTAAAAAAATATGATATCTCAATAAATACTTACAATCAAATTCCATCAGTGAATTTGGCTCTTAACATTTTTATATATTTGGTTTGCATTTTTTTAAAATATTTTTTTTAAACTTGTTTTTACTGCTATAGAGAAGATTAAACCTATGTAAAAGAATAAACGTCAAAGAAGAGAATTCCACGTAAAATTGCGACGAGAGCGACAATACGCGTAACGCGGCACTTGTTGGCACTAACTTCGAAATGTAAACCAAAAAAATTATATATTGCATCAGATGTAAACAACCCACAAAAGAGGTTATAGTACAGTTAGATGCACGTATTGATATGTCTTAAACTCTAAAAAAGTGTTCGAAAAAAAATATTAAGTTATGGATTCGGGTACTACATCGCTTGACGCAGATGATAACCCTCGAAGAATAAAAAGAAGACAAAAAGCTATGGATTCCTTACAAAAAAAACTTGAGTGTCCGTTTACGTGGGTATTAGATGACGTAAGCCAGAACGAAGATTATGATAAAGAAACACATCTTGATGATGAATTGAAACACTCCAGAAATCCACCTCGTGTCGTCGAAATTAATGAAGGAGACAACAAAGAATTTGTTGTCAATAATGATCTAAGTCTTGTGGAAAAAGACGATAATAAAAACGAAGTATTTCATCACGATGAATTAAAGAAATCTAATGATCATTTATGTCTTGTTGATAAAGACGAAGATGATGAATATGATGAATTTGAACTTGATGAGCAGCCTAGAAATGAATTTAAAGAAATTAATAAAGATGATCCCAAGCGTGTAAATATAGTTACGCTCATCGATTCTCTGCGGCTAGCTTTTGTCAATGTAAAAAAAGAAAATTTCTCAAATGCAAAAAATAATTTGGAAAAGGCTAGTGATATTTTAAAGCGCTTGGATAATTACGCGTAAGTAATCAAGGATCTATTTTTTCGTATACATTTATATCGACGCAGCTCACAGCTTCCATATATAATCGTTTGTTTTTCTTTTTTCCCAGATCAAAAATGAGACAAGAAAATATATCACGATTAGTAGTGACTCATATAGTAGAATCAACTTGGTATTATTACTACAAAGCCATTGCTCAGGAATCTGAAGCATCAAAAGCTTTTAAAGGACTGGCCGATCTTGATCAAGCTCGTCGCAAGTACGAAACTGGAGTGTTTACGCTGAGAGACAACGGCGACCTTGAAGCTACCCTCAATGGGTGCAAGGCAGTATTTTGGTCGGCTTATCATGATGCTGGTTATAACCAGTCGATAAATTACGCAAAATGTGCACTCCAAGGAGGAGGAGTTGATTGTGCGCTCTGGCACCACGTCCTGGGTAAAAGTCTTCGACGACGCCGGCGTCAAACTGAGTTTAATGATCGAGTATGTCCGGATGAAGCTTACCATCTGGTTAAAGCTTATGAACTTGATCCTACAACCTACTTGTACGGAATGTATGCTGCACAAATGTATCGCGACCAACGTGATTTTTTAAATGCCGACGAGATTTATGAAAAGCTTTATCACGACAAGATTGACAACCTTTCTATCAGACTACGACTTGCATTACATTTTATACGCAAGGGAAATCTTTTATATGCTGAGGACTGCCTCAATTATGCAGAGGCAAAGGCACAAAATAGTATGTTTTTTCACTATAAGGGTATATATTTTGAAAAACAAAAAGATTATAAGGTATTGTCAATTTGTACTGATATTATTGGTAGTTCGATCTTTTTTTTTAAATGTAATTGAAAATATATAATTTTTTGCAGACGGCTGCAGTTTACATAGAGAAAGCAGCTGCAATGGAGAATGTAGCAGCAGATCTTCATCTCACTGAAATTCTGTGGAAAATAAAAAAAGATTATGATGTGATAATAAGCCATTTAGAAGAAGTAATAAAAAAATTTCCAAACAGGCCATTACTTGTTCAACAAGTAACATTGCGCATAGCAATGCATTTTTACTTTAATAAAAGTAACATACAAGAAGCTTTTAATTTATTTGTGAAAGCGATAAAAATGAACCCACAGAGTAAGCAGCTCAAGGTAATTAAAGTTTTATTTTTTCTATTAAAAAATTTGTTTAATTAATTTTTTTTTTTAATGTTATATTTTTTTTTGTAGAATTACTCATATCCATTGCTGAAAATATTTAGAATTAATATTTTTGACTTTCTTTATAAGATAGTATTAAAATTTAAGAAAACAAACGAGTTATTACCAGTTAATATAAAAGAACTTATAAAAGAGATGGAAAATTTGTGTACTCCACATGTGAGCGATGAAGATAATTTACAAATTTTGTATGCAATTCAGAACCTGTAATAGGTTTTAAAGTTTTTGTATCTATTTTAATTGACTTCACTAATGTTTTATAAGATTTATTTTGATTAATTTGATACTAAATTTAAGTATTTCATTTCTTTTTTTGATAAAAATATAAAATTTTTTATGAGTTTATTATAAGTAAATGCAAAGTTTATGCATTAAAAAACTATACTATATGAATTATTGTATAATGAAATATAAGTATTCTAAATTTGTATTTCTAAAGGATTAATATAAAATTGATTGTTCATTTCTTTAATTGAATAAAAAATTTTATAAATGTGTTATAAAATAATTAAATTCTTATTGACGTTTGAAACCTGAATTTAAATCATAGCTTCTATATACCTTCGTTCAAATTATATAGTATTTTTTAGAGAAAAATGCACTACTGGACACGCTTATACGTCAGACCTTACTTTTGTATGTACGTATCTTCTCAGATCTGCGGGTCTTCCCTCCCTTCAGTTTGTAGTAAGCCAAAATCCGTACGGGTTTTCATACATATACGTGCGGCCTTTGCCCCCGTCGAGCATCCTCTCGTCTCGTTGTATAGTATATAGGTAGATGCGAAGAGGAGAAGAGAGCTTTTGAGAGGCAGGGGAGGGGGAGTGGAGGCTCTTGTAAGACGCCACGTAATTTCGTGTATATACGTCGTTGGGTGTATGCGCTTGAATAGCTTTCGTATTATAAGGTGCCCGTCGTTGCTCTCTTGCGGTTTTGTATCGCTTTGGAGCTTTGGCTTTTGAATGTACGTGGTATATACTGGTGCTACTATGCGTTTCTTGATTTTCACTCTAAATGTGTTTGGTTGAATTATTTTATTGATAATTATTGTTTTGGATTTTAATTGAATATTATGAGATTTATTATTATTTTTTTATCTTGAGAAAACAGGATTTAGAAAAATAAGAATTGATATTTTGCGTCTATTTCTATAAGAACAATCGAATCTGAAAAGCAGAAATGACAGAGCTTTTTAAAAGAAAAAGTCGTTATTCTTGGCTATAGGTATTTATCTTATACTAAAGTCTTTTTTCTCGTTCGTTTTTCTTTCAAGGACTTTGTCTGTTTGTATAAGTTTTTATATGAAAAGAAAGAAAAACGATTTTAGTTATCGAATTCAAGATGACAAGATGAATGTAAGCAAATTGATGATGATAAAACCAAGGCAACAATGGAATAAAAGCTCTTTTGCGTAAAATAAATTTTGTCGAAGGAAGCCAATCGATTGTCATAATAAAATTTCTTATTCTTTGAATATAAATGTTGACATAAGGCTTGATCTTAAAGTACACGTATCTTTGTTCATCTGAAATAATTTGTTAATATTCTTTAGTCAAAAAATTATATAATTTTTCTCCACTTTCTTACTTACTCAGCCTCTTTCACATTGCAATTCTCGTGTAAAAGTAACAAGAACATCACAAGAAGTAGTACGGTAAGGCAGGCGTGAGACAAGCGTGAAAATACTCGACGAATTTTCTTCTACCCAGAATCGTTGGGGCGAACTGTAACCGCCTTCTCGTAAAAGGTACAAGCGCGAGCTTGCAAGCACAGTATTCGAGTTTCATGAAAAGTTAGCTTTTCTCGCCAAGAGAGAAAGAGAAAAAAAGATAGAGAAGTGAATGGAAAGGTGGAATAAGGCAGACGAGGAAAAGAAAAGAGAGTTGGCCTTAAAGCTGACGCGAGAGCTTTTGTTTCGTCGTTACAAAGTATACGTCTCTTTTTGCATGCAGCCTCCTCGATTTTATGTGTATGTATATGTTGGAGATGCGCAGGCGCGTAGTTTTTAGGGAAGAGCTTTTTGTTGTTATTGTGGTACACGAGAGCTTTCTCTATGATAGTGCTGTGCAATTTTCATTTTCGAAAGATATATATTATGTGCACTTGAAATTATGTGTATCATAAAGTGTAGGTAATAATAGTAGATGCTGCGGTGGTGTTATTACAACGAATGTCAAGTGCGTCTTGGTAGGTAGTCTGTTTTTGTTGATAGAAAGCTTCAAGTCTGTTTTGATTAATTATGTTTAGTATTGTATTTGTATTAAATATATTGAAGATGAAATAATCAGAAAAAATAAAATTAAGTTAAGAATCAAATTAAAAAGCTTCCAATTTTATTTTTTTTTTTTTTTACAAGTCTTAAAAAGTTTTTTAACATTTTAATTTCTCGTACTGCAAGCAATTTAAATAAAAATCCTATTTAAATTTATCCGCTAAAAATTAAGCCAGAGCAAAGTTTAAGAAGATTATGAGATATTCTTTGTCGGCGGAGAGAAAAAAAAAGAAAGCTCTTAGGACAGTGGAATTAAGATTGTGACGAATCAGCATGAAACAATCGTTTTGTTACGTACTAACAAAAGACGTTTATTTTAAATGGTATCTTTAGTAGCATACAATTTTTTATAATTTTTAAATGTAACTTGACAGCAGTAACTACGGCAATGCGTGGTATATTATTTAAATTTAATAATATAAAAGTGTATAATATTTAGCAGAGCTGAAATTATTTTATTTTAAATATACGTTACAGAATTACTGTGTATGTAAAATAAAATCAAGTTTATTTAAATAATTTACCTTAAATGAATTTGGGTAGTACAAGCTTTACATTTGCTTTTTCTGTAAAGTAAATACAATTTTCTTTTCTGTTGTACTTAAAAAATAAATTGTTTTTGCGTAAGCTTGTTAAAGTTATAATGAAAATTTTATACGATTTATTCTATTTCTTGTAAATAATTTGAGACTTAAATGTTTTCTAACAAAATAACATATCAATTTCACGTAAAAATCTATAAAAAAACTTTTAGGTGACAAGAAAAAAAACTTGTATTTGTCTCCAGACAGAATAAGTGTTATTTCAAAATATTGCTTTCACTTGCTTAATTTCTTCTATTTAATAATCATTAACTAAAAAACTCAATAAAAAATACAAAAAAAAAGTTCAAAATTCGTAAACTATTCAGCCTCTCCTCAACGTTCCATTAAGTTGAAAGAAAAAAAAAAACAAATAGTCGTTATGCTACAGCATATATACGTGCATCAAGCTCGTCTACATGTCTGTTCGAGTAGGATATATCTACTCTTTCTTTTTTCTTCGTGATGCTTCGCCGCTCAATATTAAACAGGCACGCTGCTCGGCAACGATGCACAAGCTTAAGCTTTTCAGGAACCATTTTACCTTCGAAAATATCTCGTATATAGACGAAAAGCATTTTCTTTCTTCCGTTTATCATCAAATATTTATTTTTAAAAAATACTTTTCCTAAAAGATATACAAAAAATGTATATGTAGACTATGACTTAAAAGCTTATAGCATCTAACTTTCAATTAATGTGGTAGTCATATATAGTTTAGTTAAAATTGAATGAAACATCGTCATTCGCCTCGAGATATTGTAACTTCCATTAAAATGATATTTCATGTGTTTTCGCGGAATCGTCATCTTGATATATGTCCAATGCGTCATTTTAAATTTATGTTTAAAAAGAATCGATCTAGTGAAGCATACATAGTATCTTAAAGAGGAAAGCTTATGTTAAGATGTTGTTATATATAGAGGGTAAAAAAGATGAGTTGCCTTAAAAATGATAATTTTTTGGGGGTAAGCTATAGATGAGGGAATATTGAAGAAGGAAAAGCTTTTGTTAGCTTAGATGTCAGCTTTTGACTAAAGCTCACTGCTTAGAATAACGTGAAAATTTTTTTTTTTCTTTTCTTTAGACTTTCTTCTATTTTTTTAAAAATATCCATAATCAATTTACCTTTCCTCGTACAAAATTAAAAATTTATTCAATTAAATTAAAATTTCTTGAAAACACAAGTAACAGAAACTCAAGAAAATGTATATAAAATAAAAATCGATTCATCTGATTATCATAAATTTAGAAAATGTTAATCAGCAGCAGCACCAGCAATACCTATACATTATAGGCCAAAATGGAAATAAGCGTGTAACTACATACACTACCGTCTCATCATCGTCTTCGTCGTAGGTCGTAGTCGAATTTCATTCGGCAGTTCATCAAAATCGTAATGAAACGTCGATGCGCAAGCAGTACATACTATAACTATACACACACTACTCCCGAACTTTGCTTGCTAAGGGCGTTTCCTTATATATAACGTAAACCTATCTATCTATCTATGAGAAACAAGCAGCCGATATATAGCAGATTGCAAGTATCGAAGGCTCAAGGCGTCGTTGTGTTATATATAGATAGAGAGTTAGAGGGTTACCGCATCGAACTGCGATGTTGCTTGATGCTTTATGCGTCGTATCTTCGATGTATGTACATATGTATACACTGTTTTCGTGAACTGTGAACTCTAGTAAATAGTGTAGGTGTAGGTATATGTATGTATGTGTGTTTACCACCTGTGGGAAAGGAATTGATCGATTTTCAAGTTTAACTGCGTATAGCAAACTTTTCGACCGAGTTTTCAAACTTGTAATTCTCGTCTTTCTTATGTATACTTACTTATGTGTGTATGTATGTTTGAGTAGCGAAAGAAATTAATGGAAATCGAAGTGAGAGTTTTTCGATCTTTGTAATATGTGAGATATTTGAGTTTTGAGTTGTTAAGATTGGAATGAATTTTTTATATGATGTGTAAGTAGTGCGATAAGTCATTTGTATTGTATGTATTTGATATTTGAGAATGATTTTATAATATGAATTTAAACAATAGGAGAGAATAGAAGGTAAAATGATTGTCATTAAAATGTTTATTACCAATTCATAAACTAAATTATACACTACCACATTATAAGAATCTCGTGATATATTGTAAAACTAGTCATTGATTATGCATAATATAGGTAATCGGCCTTTGTAATGAATTATAAACTGATTATCACATTTATAAAGGTTGCTTTAGCTTTTCGATATTGACCGGATGTTTAAATCGACGTTTGCTATTGTAGCTTTACTTAGACGTGAGCCAATGCAAATAAAATGGGAATTGGGAAAATAAGTTTAGTGTTTTGGGATTATTTTTCTTTTACTATGGAATTTCGTTGCAACAGATTATACATAAATTATTTTTTTGTTTTATAAATAATTTCGTGACAATTCGTAAATAAACAGGTTAAAAAATAATTACTTAAAAATTTAACAGTATACTTGAAAATAAAAATAAATAAATGAGATTTTACATCACACGCAGGTGCGAAACTTAGATTTCATTTTGTCTGTTTAATTGAAAAAATAATGAAATTTCGTCCAGAGTTGAGCTTTTCGTAAGCTGTAATAATAATAGAGAAATTTATTCGGTGTAGATATAAAGCTTATTATTTTTATTAAAAATTTAATGTAATGAATTCTCATATTTTACATATAAAATTCGTTTTGAACAAATACTGGTAAAGTAAACATGATTTTACATGCTAATTTTATTTAATCTAATAAAATGACATTGTATTAAATAATTATTTTTTATAATCTTTTTCTAGTAAAAATTAAAGTTCGTAATATTTTTCTCTATAAAATAATACTCTAATTTAAATTATTTTTATTTTATTGCCAAATAAAATAACAACAATAAATCATTTTATTATTAAATTTTTTATAATATAAATAAAAATATTTTTAATTAAAATTTTTACGGTTATTGACATCGATAAAACAACAAGCACATAGTTAATGGAATCACGATCGTTTGATCGCCAGTTAATTAAATTTGATTGAAGAAAAATACTAAACCATTTTTATTCTACGTATTCCATTATGTACGTTTGTTTCAATACCTTTCAGTCTGCAAGATCCATATAAAAATTAAAACAAACCGTATATCTGTTTTATAGCGATAAAACCATTTGATACGTACTCGCGAAAAGTACACAAAAATTATTACTTCAAATAGAGCAAATCTAAAAAAAAAAATCATACCTAAAATCTATCTAATCAAAAACTTCAATTACAATTTTCAAGAACCAAAGAAAATCAAAAAGAACCCAATAACCCAGAACACAAAGCAAGAAAGAGAATAAAAAAAAATACTAATAAAACGAAGAAAATTAACCAAGTCAATTTCCGGGGGACGCTCATTTCTGAGTCATCCTCACAGCCGAGCTTAATTTACAACCATACCGTAAAGATTGTACATACATATATACTACTATATGAGCTTCCGCATGCAAGAGAGAGAGAGAGAGAGAAGCAATAGCAACATCATATAATATGTATTCTCTCTTTGGAGCCTCGAAAAGCCGCGGGTTTATATACGACAAAGACCTCGGTAAAAAGAAGAATATATACTACTACTACTACTACAACTACTGTCCGCGCCCGCGTTGGTCAATTGATCTCAATTGCTGATTCAGACAAGGCGTGCGCGCAGTACACGTTACGTCAGCTATTTTTTTTTTTGTATATGTAAAAGTATGTGTATGTGTGTTCGATATGTGTATACAAGATTGTAATGTTAAAATTCGATTTTTTTTTTGTAGATTTTTTTTAAATTTAATATTTTTTTTTTATATTGTTAGTTATTTATATGATTTTCGAGTTTAGTTGCTTTTTGTTTGACGTTGATTTTTTTTATTTAGGTTTTCTTGAAAATTGGGTGATTGTTTAAATTCGATTTTCGCTTTGAAAAGCGAGGTTGCTTTTAGCGCTTGGCAATTAACGAGAATGACAGGATGAAAACACTTTTTTGATGCTATGCGAAAAAGCTCTATATATAAGCTTCGATAATTTTATTATTCGGCTTTTGTAAATTTCTGTTAATATAATAAGTATAACGACTATCGTTTATAAACGTTGTTGTTATATTGATTTATAAAGTTTGTTAAATTTGTAAATTAATTTATTTAATGAAAATTAATTTCATAATTTTATACAAATAATTTTATGTAAATTTGCGCCATTTATTAGAATAATTATTTAAATTACTTTCTGCGAAACAATTTAACATGAATACACACAATTTAAACAATTATTATCTTTTGCAAGTTTGCAAACAAATTAAAACAACTACAACAACAACAACAACAAACATTTAAACAATTAAATATTAATAATTTCAGGTATTTATATATCTACACGGTAATAACAAATGAAAAGCCACAAGCTTATGAAATAAAATCTTTCAAATACACATTCCATTTAATTTATCCATAAAATTTGTTAAACCTTCCAGAAACTAAAGCAAAATCAATTTCTCAAACTATCATCCTTTCTAAATTCTAAAACCTGAGATTTCTTTTAAATTAAAAAGAAAAAAAGAAATCATAACTTACATTTCTCCTCTCTCTTTCTCAAAATCCATTCCGCAATAACCAAATTAATTACACTACCACATTATCATAGGCCCTTATAAAGCTCTCATTGCTATACATAAATGCAAGCAGAACATAAGCGAGAGAGAGAGAGAGAGAGAAAAAGAGAAGCTCCCTTCAATATAACCCGATTAAAATCCACCAAGCTAATTATTTCATTGTCGATGTGCCTATATAAACCACACACATATACACATACAACACTATATACGTACATATATAGTATAAGCGGAAATAAGCATCGCGCAACCTTGACTCCATCTCTCTCTGTCTCTTATACATCTATATAAGACGTTGTATATACTTACTTAATATACACATACACTCTCGTTTGTAAATTTCATTTCGCGACCGCTTTACATAATGACCAATTGTACTAAGTCGCTTACCTCTTTTTCTTTTACCCCCTGCTTCTTCTTCTTCTTCTTCTCTGTGCCAAAATTATTATACTAAGCATATACAAATGCACTTACGTACAAGGATTTATTAGCGTTTTTCATCATAGTTGTGTCTCCAATACGTTCATTCTTCTTCTTCTTCTTCTACTGTTGTTGACTCTCCCTCAACTTTATATTCCCCTTCTCATCTTCGTACTTATATATACGTACGTACGTATATATATACGACGTCTGATTCGATTCGGTCTAATTGAGAAAATTGAAGCATATACACACACACATACAGATACACATACAATGCATTGTTGCGTTAAGAAGAAGAAGAAAATGCAGGCGGCCTCGCTGAATCGTCGTATATAAGTAAGCTGGGAATGCATCTCTCCTTTTTTTTTTTTATTCTTCTTTTTTCTCTACTGTCTTTGTCTTCTTTTGTCGTTTAATAAGCCGTTGTAAGTTGGCCATCTTCTCCCCCTCACATGTTTAATACCAAAGAAGAGACATGAGGGACCTCCTTTACTTTTCGTTAATTTCGTTATTGGATGAGTATACTGAGCGAGATGTAGAATGCATTTATAATGTATGTGACCGAAGATTTGCTGTGCTTATTTTGTAAAATTTGAATCTAGTTTGTATACAGATAGAGATGCGGAATTTTACTGCTTTTAAAGATTTTTTTCTAGTGTGTTATAGGAATATATTTGACAAAAAAAAACCCAAGAGGCAAACATAATCTTCGCGCATGTAGAGAAAAAAAGAAGGAGAGAAAAAGAGAGATCGTCGATCCCATTAACCGATAACGGCTGCTGCGTGAACAACGAGTAAAACTACTATATACGTATTGCTGAAAAATTCGTACTGGCTCTCTTTTGAACATCGGCGAAGTTACGAGTTATTACGAATAGAACGAAAAAGAAACAAAAGAAAAGAAGAGCAAAAAAAAAGAAATGTATGGAGCATATAACGCGTGTGAACGAGAGTTGGACGTTGAAAATAGAGAAACGAATATATGTATGTATGTATGTATGTATATATGTATGCTATATGGTGAATGACCAAGAGGTGAAAAAAAAAGAAAAAAAATTGCTACACTTCATGCTTCAGACTCTTACTCGTAATGGCCATTTTTTCAGAAAATGCCGTTAGTAAAAGTCGAGTAGAAAAAAAGGGATAGATATATGTATGTATGGAATAGAAGGCGTTAATTTTCACCACCTGTCAATGTGAGTGTTACTCTTTTTTTTTTATTTCTTTTTATTACTGTTGAGAAAGAAAAAGTAAATGCAAAATGGGATCAAGTGCTTTGTTTTGGCAGATTTGAGAGAAGTAACTCTCGAGATTATGGCTATATATGGTGTTATATATACGATACAAGTTTCGAGAGTTACTATCTATAGTATAGTTAAAGGGAAAGGGAAAGAGGAGGAAGAGAGGAAGGGGAGGGGATTATTAATTGCGTTGCCGATTTGAAAGCTCGATTCCGGCATATATACACATATATAGATATGTATGTACTACTGAGACGATTTGGATATGGTAGATATCGTGGATTATCTGGCTGGAAATTAGTTAATTTCCGGATAGTAGAGCATCAGGGGCATTGTTATTCACTTGTAATTAATGCGCTTGATCAATTATATTCGCTTTCGATTTTCATATATGGTTTCTGTATTATACACCTATATCTCTATATATGTGGAGATCAATGTAAAGCTCTTTTCAATGAAGCTTGCAAGCTTTAATGAAGAGTTGATCGCTGATAAGTTGTATTTTTTTTTAAATGGTATGAAACAATATTAGTTTTGAGGCAATTATGTTTGTATTAAGTTTGGTAATGAAATTAAACTTATTTATTTTTACAGAAATTTCAATTAAGAATGTTTTTTAAATTTGAAAAAAAATGGAAAATGTAATTTAAAAATTTTTTAATTAAAAAGTAGATAAATAAAATGTTTGAAAAACGTCAATTTTCGTTTAACGCCAATTAGAAGTTCAGAAAATAAAAATAAAATTACTAAATTACAAAAAACAGCAAAATATCGTTTTTCAAAAACTAATTTGATTTTATCATTGTAAATATATTTATTTACACATAGAACTACGTTGCTACGAAAATTAAGAAATAATACGATATATATTCTAAAAATAAAGACATCACAACGAAAAGTGTAAAGTAGAAAAACTCAATACAAAACATAGATAAAAGAACCCACGCGTTATCACGTAGGAATAGAATCAACGCAAAGAGAAAAATCTTTTTATCTCACATCTGTTCGTAAATATTTTTTTTCTTTTTCCATTACCATTTCTCGTAGAAACGAAGAACAAAACAGTATTAGCAACAGCAAAGCCAAAGTACAAAAAAAAATACGCGAATATACGCGTCAAGCGTAATGCGAGTCACGTTCGTTCTTAGCTTGCAAGCTCGCTGCTTAAAAAAAGCGCATATGCAAAAGCTCAAAGCGAACGACGAGGAAGAATCATCGAAGCGAGTCAGAAAGAGATTTTGATTTGACTCAGAACACTCGACTATGTACATCATGTATATGTACAAGTCTGTTTTTCATCTTCGTGTTCATATACCGAGTTATCATTGAAGTGCGTATATATATTATATGAGAATTAGAAAAATTATAAATTTTTTAGCGTACTCATATCAAAAGCTCTACGAGATGCAAACCAGTACACGGAAGAGTAAATTTGCCTTTTGATAATTGTACAAATTGATGTCTACCTTGATACTATAATTAAAGTTGAAATTAATGATCTGACGTTACTTTTATATGTACGTAATGTATATTATTATTCTTAAAATTATTATTGTAATCCTTCATTAAAATAATTTTTCTTAACACCATTCGATATTACCCTTTAAGAAACTTTTCAATCCCAAAAAAAACAATATATCTTTAACGACAAAAACTACTCTGCCAAAAAAAAAAGAAAAAAACACTTTTCAACTTTTTCACACCTCTTAGCAAAACGTTAAAGTATAAAGCCTATTAAAGAGCCCGCATACAATTTGCCTTTGCTTTGTTCAAACTCACGTCTTTTAGATGCGCTATATAAGAGGCCACAAGCTGCGACAATAGTTTATTCATAAGCGACTACGTTTCAAGCCGCCAACCCCCCCCCCCTCAAAAACTTTGTCTACAACGACGACAATTGGACAAGCTTATACTACCACTACCATCATCTCACCTGTAAAAAGCTCTAGCGCGCACTAACGCCGTTAAATAAAAGAGCTTTAGACTTGCGATGTTGTGGTGATGATGGTGGTGGCGATGAAAGGGCTTTTGCTTGCGAAACTTTTCGACGCGACGGAATTATTTTGATAAATTATGAAGAGGAGAGACCGATGATGATGATGCTGCTGCTATTGCAATTGTGATAATTACGTATTTTATGGCTACACGTAATTCAATTTTCGTTTTATATATGACTGAGCTTTATAAATAGCAAAGAGCTTTCGTATTTATTTTTATATTTTTAAATTTTTGGCTGATAAAAAAGCAATACAAGGTGGACTTGTCTGAAATAAAATTGCTGATTTGAGAAGAGCAAAGTTTTATCCAAATTAGTCACAAATATGTATATGCCAAAAGCTTTACACTATTTTGTGAGTTGGTTGCGCAAAATTTCATTTGCACGTATTGCGTAGACTAGCAGCTGCGGGTCTACATGCGCTAATGAAGAAAAGGAAGAGGGGAAAGGACGACTACGACGACTACTACGAAAATTTTCTTCCGTTTCTGGCATGCCTTGTAGAAAAGGAAGCGACAGAGCGTGAACTTGCAGAGAAAGAGAGTATAGGACTTTCGGCTCGCTGGAAAGCTTGAGGCCGGAAAAAATTTGACTTTAAAAAAAAGAAAATGAGAGTGAGAGAAAAAAGCTAGAAGTTAATTTCGCGTTACGTTATATACCCTACGTTACTGCTTGAAATTATTCGTCTTCTTATGCTTGGCTAGACTGTGTGTCGGCTTTCAAAAAAGATTTTTAACAGCAGAGGGAAGCCAGTTGAAAAATGCCGAGTCATTAGATACGAATGTTGCTTGTCGTAAGCAGCTGACGGAATCTTTTTTTTTTTTTGTATTAGGCTGTTTATAATTTTTTCCGGGGGAGTAATGGCTGAGGTTTTAATATTAATTTTTTTTTTAATATTTTGTATTAATGCTTTGCACATGTTGATTACATGAAAAAAGCTTATATTATGAAGGTTTATGGATTGGACATTAAATTCAAGTGATATTAAAATATTAATTTATATTATATCGGAGTGATATTGAATATTCTTCAAAAGCATATTTTCGATGCAGTTTATAATATAATGTTTTATTTTTTAATTTTCAAATTATGTGAAATATTCAATAATTTTATTCGTTGGACAGAATTTTTTTAAAAATTTGAATAACAGTGTGTCGCAAATTTTCAGTATGAAGTTTATGATGTTTAATAAATTTTAAAGTATTTCACGATAAACCTCAAAAAAATTCAATATTGTTATAAAAATAAAAAAAGATCAAAAATGATTACATGTAATATATAAATATCTTGTAATTGTGCGTAAAAAGATCGAAAGCGTTGATGCAAGACTCAATCAAGCTCAGCTTTTCTCCGTAAGATTACTCGATATTAAAAAAGAAAAAGAATTATATAACCCACAAATATAAAATTCCATTAAATAAATTTATGTTTTATAAAAGATTAACCTTTCAATATTGATTTATTTTTCATCAATAAAAATACCATCGATTTTTAAAGAGTAATTTTTTATTTATTTTTTATAACGATATTTGCCTTGAGCTTGCAAGTTCGATATGTTTCAAAATCTCTTCAATCCCGTAATACCGTAAGCTTAATGGACTTTAAAGCGAACGACGATAAAATCACCGATCCGGTAACATAAAAGTCATGTAAGTGATCTGTTGTGTTCGCTCGAGGGTCAACCGACGTATTGTGCATTGAGAAAAGCAATGCTCTAGATTCTTATGTATATAGATATATACGTATTTTTTTTATTTCTTTGGGTGTGGTGACGACGAAATGCTATTTCGTCGAGTATTATTATCTTTTAAGTCGTTTGAAAACATAGATAATTACTTTTTTATTATTTTCAAAAATGTTACACTATTTATTTTAATATGTCTTTAGAAGCTTAATTTTTTGTAGTTGTTGAATTAATCACTTCATGGAAATGAACTACAGGTCTAAAGTTAAGTTGCATTTTACTCGTGCTTTATTAAAAAAGTTACTTTTCGTACATTTCAAACATTCTGTTGTAATATAAAAGTTAAGAGAAAAAAAAAGCAAAAGAGACATGTAGGTGGTTTTTTGTTAAAAAACTATTCGCTAAAAGAATGTCGAAACAAAAAAAAAATATTTTTTTTTTTTCATTAAAAAATATTTTTACTATTTTTTTCAAATATTTTATCTATTTGTAAAATAAAAAATTCAATACATATCTACCTTAAAAAAAAACACTGATTGATATTATATCACAAAACAATGCATCTATATAAAAAAAAAAATACACAGCATCTTCAAACTCGACCTCATTACAAAATCGATCAATACCACATAACATTACGTCGACTCCCACCACACCCTATACGCAGTTACGAGTCACTAGGTTACAGTAAAGCGAAACGAAGGTCGTCGCTCGTTTACCAAAAAAAAAAAAAAGGTAAACGCGCATACGCCAGCAGAAAATATAAATTGCTCTCAACTATGGTCACTGTCCTCTGCATAATCTGCCTTCTGATCAGAATTATCCCATAGGGGATAGATTTCCTATACCCTACATATATATATAGGGTCTGTATAGTCTCGAAATAAATCTTCTAAAGAGATATAGCTTCGTTCTTACTAAGTTTATTGAATTTCTCATTTTGTGAGCTGATTTTCTTCGGGAGCTTTTCTTCTATTTCGTTATTGTGGGGGTATGTGCTTTTATGCTGTGTATACAAGCTTTGGAAAAAAAGCGAATAAGATATTTTTTCTTGGTTTGAGTCACGATTTCATTCGACTGATGCATTAGAGACTTAAATTCAAGATTGTAATCTGGTGAAAATGGTATTGAAGTTAAAATTGCTTGTGTTTTGATAGGATCTTTAATTTTTAACAAGTCTATTTACGAGAGTTATTGTATATGAAATATGGTGAGAAAAAAGTAAAGATGATATGCTGAGATGAAATCATTTCTTGAAAGAGAATTGTGAAAAATTAAATAAATTTATTTTGAAAAAGAAAAAAAAATTGTAAAAAGATACTTATTTAACTTTAAAAAAAAATGCTTACGTCAAAAAATAAGACAAAGCTGTACTCAATAAATTTTTATGTATAAAAAAATTTAAAGCTTCAGTTACTTTGGACTAGAGTAGCAATAGCATCAACATCAGTAGCACAGTAGTCGATAAGCTTTCCTCTGAAGCCTCAAGCTAGAACGAGTAGAAGATCAGGACGAGGGAATTTGCTTCTCTCTGTCTCTCGGTTGGTCAGTGACGATAAGCCAGGGCCACGTTTACCTTGGCAGAGAGGAAAGCTTTGTGCTTACGATGGCATACAAAGCTTTCTCTCGAGACACTACGGCTACTCTTCCCCAGGGTCAATTGATATGCGTCGCTTTTGCTTGAATTTGATGGAGAGGAATAAGGGAGGTATAGAGAGAGAGAAAGACAGAGAGCTTTCTGTACGTCTTCCTTGCTGCACGACGTATTCCTCTGTGTCCGGATGCTTGAATTTCATTTGCGTATACTACTGGTATGGTGAGTAGTGAGTATAGACGTGTAGGACAAAGAGTATAGGATGAAGTGGATTTAGAAATTGATATTGGTGTTGGTATGCGGATGTGTAAAGTGTGGTGTATATTGAAAGAAGGGGGGTTATTGAAGAAAGAGATGATATTGATTTGAGATGAAATATTTTTAAGATAGAGATAAATTTTGAAGCTTTCGAATGTATAAGGAAAGCTTGATTCAATCGACAATAAATATAAAAAACTTTCAAATTTTAGCAATAACCAATTACCTTTTTTTTATAATTTTTATTTATTTCTCGAAACAAACAAAGATACTGACAACATCGAAAAAAATATTTTAAGCAGCATATACTAATTTTGTTTTTTTTTTACACTAACAGTCACACTGCGTTTGATAATGCAAGCACAGGATTATACTTGTTCCCTAAGGAGTAATCCCTACAGCCTAGCAAAAATAGTAGTTTGCAAAAAATCAAGACAGAAAAAAAGAGGAAATCGTCAATTTTCCTCTAGCTTTTTACTTTTTATTTAAACTTTAAAAAAAAAAAGTTTTAGACTGTATTACTAAACATGCGACACATACACAGTCCGAGCAGTTGAAATTTTACTCGAAAATTTTTAGATAGCTTGATTATTTGAGAGGTAAGCGACTTGCGTTCTCTCTTTTATATACCTATACAGATAACAACAGTGACGTGTCGTGCTGTTTTGAAAAGTAGTAGCTGCAAGCTTGCAAGCTTATACACTCTTTCTCTCTCTCTCTCTCTCTCTTTTTTTCTCAGGCATGCGACGTGACGAGACTGCTTGACACAATGTTAAAAGCAAAATATTAAAGCTACGTTTTACTACTTGCTGTTTTTTTTTTAAAAGGAGGAGGAGAGGGAACGAACGTCTTTTTTTATTCTATTAAATGGAATGATGGATTTCAAAAATATCAAGATATTTAGTTTTTAATAAAATTGGATGTTATTATTTTTAATTGATTATGATGCGAGATAGAAACGATGTATAGTCGTGGTTATTATAAAATTTATAATTTAATCTGTAATAGATTGAGCTTGCAAGAGTAACATTAGACTTGCGACGATAGGAACTTTAGCAAAACTGCTTTAAATTAAGCTGTGAATGTCAAACTTTTGGCTTACGATTCTAGGATCATATTTGTGTGTGTACTTTATGGAAGTCTTAAAACATAGCACTACCGATATCATCATATCTGCTGGAAAGATAAGAATGTGTTAGTATGACTTTTAGTATATATATTTCTGGATGTAATTCGTCAGTTTATGATGTAGTTTGAGGATAAGCAGTTGGGTTCGTGAATTTAGTGTGATATAAATTTTGAAATTTGTGTGTATGTAAATAAAATTGCTCTTCTATCAGCTGACAGTAACATATTGTAGCAAATATTAAAAATACAAATTTTTAGTTGAAAAAAAAAACATTTTTGTGAAAAATATTATTTTCTTCTTTAAAAAGAAAGCACATCTCAATACCAAAAATGATTCCAAAGCTCGTGACATGCATTAGAAACATTTTTCGTGGTTTTTTTTTTTACCAGTAAATTTAACTGTCACACCTCATACTCGTTTTCTTTTTATGCACTTCAAAAATGCTCTCTCGTAAGTTTACACAGGCTTTTACACTCGGTAGATCCAAAAAAAAGAGAAAGAAATTTTTTTTTTTTTAAAGATATCACACTCCATCTAGTAAATATGAAAGAAAACGGTGAAAAATGTCATCTCGAAAGAGTTTAGTAAAATCGATCGATGTTTTATTTCAACTGTAAGTTTTCAGTAAGACTAAAAAAATATTCATAAATTTTGGTAAAAAGTTGTATTTTATGATAGGTACGGTCATTTTAAGTTTGTTACATTTTTAAAAGGGAGTAAAGAGAAAGGTTAAGGGGATATTTATTTTTCTTTTATTGCTACGATAGTCGTATAAAGTTCAAGTGCCTCCTCTCTTTCTCTCCCCCCCCCCCTCCACGTTTTTTGTGACTCAGGTGTTACGTGCTTTTATGAACAACATTTCCACTCGAGGATTGAACGTCCACTTTGAAATAAATATTTTTTTTTCTTTTGAAAATTCTGCGTTTGATGATATATGCAGCTTTAGCAAAGTAAGTTATTTTATTTTTCTAATTTTCTTTCTAGTATTTTTAAAGTCTGATTGCTAAGCTTTTGAAGTTACGAGATTATTATTTGTTGAAAATTCACTTGGTAGAATCATTACTTGTTAAGTCGTGGTGAAGCTCTTTTTAATGCAGATTTACATGTTTACATTATTTAATATAAGTCATTAAGCACAGTAGTAGTTTTGAGCTAAATTGCAATGAAGCTTCATTATGATTATAAATGTTTTAGAAGCGTTTATGGCTTCGATGAAAATTAGTAGTCTAATTATAGGTCATTTACTTAAGCACTCAATGTTATCTTGACTAAAGTGAAACAATGTTTATTTATCACTGCTACTAACAAGTAGAGTAAGACAAAAAATTACTATTCTATTTTTATGATTTAAATACGAAAAATAAATATTTTAAAAGAGTGTATTTTATAATTTTTCTTGTTAAAGCAAAACAAATATTGTTTAAAATAAATTTAATGAAAAAAAAAGCTTTTACTAAAAGCTCATGTTTTTTGAGAACGACAAAACTTAAACTAAAGAATATCTACTGTATGAATCATGAATTAAGAGGATAAAACTCTTAAACTCGATTAATTATTATATTTTCTTAATAATTTTGTAAATAAAAAAAAAAAAAAATACAAGAAAAGCAACTGTACTCATCACCAGCCTAAAGTAGTCAGTCACATATACATAGTAGGTATAATTCAGTCTTAGCCTGAAGTCTAGAATACTCCAAGCAGTACATACAACTTCAACTGGTGTCGAGTCGTAGCTCTCTTCTCCATAGTATACAGCAGTGTGTCGCGCCGATTGAATGAGAGAGTATATAGCGGAGACTCTGCAACGTTATAAGCAGCAGTGTAGGGGAAAAAAATAAGATAGAGAGAGAGAGAGCTTTACGAACGCGTTCCCCACGCGCTTTCGTCCACTGTGAGAGGAAGAGAGTACGGTATATAGTAGTAGTAGTAGTAGTAGGCGGTGAGTATAAGGTCGGTGTGCGCGCGTCTGCTTTTGGCTCTCTATATATGTGTGTAGTTGGTATATAGCTTGCGTTCCATTGCCGCCGTTGCCGCCGCTATCGCGCGCTTGCGAAGAGAGAGACATACAGAGCACAAACAGGCAGGCAGGCAGCAGAGTGCTCTTTGGCTCCGACGCGCTCGTACCTATCACGCAACTCAAGCAAGCGTTCTTCTTGTTTAATATATTGTCAAGTTAGTTTGATTAAGCAGCTTTAGTGGTGATTATATTTTGGTGATTTTTTTTCTATGGGATCAGGAACGTTAATTAAGCTGCTGGTACCAAGTACAAGCAGCTGCTAATTGTAATTTAAAATTGAAAAAAAAAAATAAGTCGATCTTTTTAAAAAGCGATAAAAAATTGTGTGTCGTTTTATTTAAATAAAAATAAAAAATATAAGGTGTGCGCGAGTGATATTAGGGCTACTAAAAAGGTCCTGATAATAATATAGTGAGTGGACGCCGGGAGCAACTGGTGTCGGACCCTCCTTAAAGAAAGCTCTCTCTCTCTCTCTCTCTCTATTTTGTTCACATTTTGGCGCGAATATACGCGCACGGCCCAATAATGTCGGGCTGCTGCGGCGTTATGTTTTTATTAACCATTGGTCTGATGATGGTACTTGGTATTGTTGGTGCTGTTACCGAGAATGCTATGCTTAATATGTGCCCGGAGCTTCGTGCCCAGGAGCATCTCGATCTTAAAGAGGTAAGACGATTCTTCCGGTCTTTTTCTTTTTTTTTTTTTATTGGTGAGTGTGTGTGTGTGAGGAGGGGGGGAGTTTAAAGAGTGGAAGGAAGGAAGGCCTTTTTGTTGTTCTTGTACGCGATGAGAGTGGAGTGAAGCAGAGGGCTCGTTAGGCTTGTTGACCACTATAATCTCTCTTGAGAGAGATAGAAAGAGAAAGCTTTTACTGAGTTTGTCAACCTTCCGGCGATACACTCTACTCTTTATATTTAGCGAGAGCTTGCACAGAGAGAGAAGAGAGAGCTTTTTAGACTCTTTGATATATATGAATAACGGGATGCGAGTGGTTTTTCCAGGAGCTTTTCTTTTATTATATTTTTTTTTTCTTTTTTTTTTATCTTGAGAAGAGACTTGTCGTTCGTTTGAGGATATATTTTTTTTTCAAGTATACGTAGAGTAGAAGGATTTCTTTTTTTTTAAGAGACACGGAGAATTTACTTGTAGGAATAGGGATTTTATACCGTTTCTTTTTTGTCGTAGTTATATAAAACTTTTATTATTTTTTTTTTTTTTGCTGTGTTTTATTGCTTTGTTAAAGTTAAAATTGTGTTTTTATACTTTGAAAAACTCGTTTAAAAAAGAGAGTTACATGTTTTTCTTTTTTACTTGGTTTGATTAATACTAAGACGTCACGGATTACTTAACTTTGCTCAAGTGACTTTTAAGAGATATTTATTAATATAATTGATATTGATGAGATGGGAAAGAGTTAAAAGTTTTTATTACCCCCTGCTATATCAACTTATAAATATATTTTAAATATTTAAAATTACTTAATATTTATACTTATAAAACAATTAATTTTTTAAATTAAATTAATTATTATACCTCTTTGATATTAACACAGGTTTATTTAAATTTTCTCATTCAATATTTTTACACAAACTTCCTGAAAAATGTCATTGGAAGTCAACAAGCCTGTAGATATATATTTCTCAATAGCCCAGTCAACCGTTTTTCTCCCCCTTTCCTCCCTAACTTTTCATTCAATTGATTCTTTCATAAGATCTTCAAAAGATTTCAAAAGACCTAGGCAAACTTTTAATGACTGATATCAGGTATAAATTAAATTTTCAAAAACTTACTCGTTTCCATCCTTTTCATTTCCCTTGCAGCCAATTATTAAAAAATTAAAAAAAGAATCACAAAACTAATTAAGCACAATCTTTTAAAAAACCCAAAATTTCTTTTCATCAACAAAATTACGTCACTCTCCGTTATTTAGATCTACATTCATCTTTCTTCTCCTTCTCTTACCTCACATTCTAACCGCAAGACATCAAAACACATCATTAAGCTCAAAGACAAGCTCTTGGCTAGCTTTCATAGCGATGGCAACATATAGCTATACCGGTGATGCAGATTCCCTTTTACTTATAGTGACAACAAAGATACGACGTTATATACTAGTTGTATATACACACACATATACAAGCTTTTAGTCTATGCAACATAAACTAAAAAAATAAGAAAAAGAATTGAAATGCAGAAAGAAATTGGAAGATGAAAGAGGGGAGAAATTGTACAAGTATATAAAAAAAGGGGAAGGGAATGAGGCCTATGCTCTCTTCTCCCGGCGCAGACCGATTCTCGCATTACAAACGAGATTATTAAATAGCCGAGCAGCCAAGGCCGAGTTCATTTGGCTGACATCAATTATGGGGACGTGTTAGAGAGGCCACTCTCTCGCTCTATCTTTCACTCTCTTGGGGAGAACCCACAGACTGTGTATCAATCGTACATGGAAGAGAGCTTGCGTTATTTCGTTGTTTAGCTTTTGTTTTTTTTCGAAATAAAATTTTTTTTTGTGGTATGGTTAAGTTTGTTTGAAGAATTTATTTAAGAAAAATAATAATAATTATTGTGTTAAATTATTTGACTAATTTTTGTCTATTATTGTAAAGTGTATAATGGTCTAGTTAGACCTACTTTGAATATATCGTGCTGATATATCTAAGTGGTTCGTGTTTTTCTTAATCGAATTGTTTCTCAGGAAGTCATTTGAATTCTGTCTTTCTGTTTATGAATATTTTAAACTGTTTATATTAATCGTTAACCATCTTTTTTTTCCTTTACGTCGTTTATTTATTTCCGCTTTGGTATATTGAAAGATTTTATAAATAGTATCTTTATCTACACTTGGTATCTAAAATAAGAATTTTTTTTTTTATATTAACAGATAAATAATTTTGATTACAATAAAAATTTATCTACATTTGTTTTATTGAGATTACAAATGTCAAAATGTCTACTTTATTTCTCACTTTACTGTGACATCTTTACTAAGCTAAAACATGAATGATGACCCCCCTGGTGATTCCGGGAAAAAAATACCTTAAGTATAATTTACATGATTTTGTCGTTGATGTAAATCAATACTTAATTCCTTTTTAATACATTTTTATTATAAGAAAATTTATTTTTCTTAAAAAAATCAATATTATTATTTTCAAAAATATCTTAATATTTTATCGATATCAAGAAACGTTATTATTAATTTACGATATTTTATATAATATTAATCATAAGAAATGAAGTTTATTTTTCTTGATTAATTGATTTCTTTCCCGGCGTCTTGACTTTTGACTTAGTTTTTCTCTTATCGTTATTTTACCATTCATTATCGACTTTTTCCTATGTCTAATTCTATTAATCACTCAAAAAAAAAATAAAAGTTAGCAAGTCATACTTGTTATTTTACTTTTTGAACGTTACAGGCAGGAAATTGAATAAGTACATTTTAGTCCCGCCTGTATAAAAATATTTTCTTAGTTTTTCATTTTATAATAATTTCAAATAATTTTACTCACAAAAATAAAATTTACTATAAAAACTATTATACGACAAAAACCTAAAATTAAATTCTGAATATATTTAAATTATATATAAAATAATGAGATTTAAACTGCATGGAAATATATACGTTTTGCTCTATTCTTAAAGCATTATTTAATAGAACCAGCATAAATTAAAATTAAGTCATTGAATTTTCACATCTACTATAACTAAAAGCTTTTTCCATTATTTCATACATTTCTCTATAGCATATTTCTTGGCCTGTCATTATCTTTTCTTTTTCTTCTTGTTCGATTTGCGTATATACACGAGAGTGAAAAGGTGCATAGTAATAATCTCTTCCGTATCTATATATACACCAGATGCTTATTTGTCGGCAATCGCACGTCCATATCTAGGGATTCAGCTTTTATTATCGATTTCTGTGCTGTCTTGGAATACCTTATAGACATATACGACGCAATGCATGTTAAGAAGGCATTAATATTTTTGTTGGTATATTGAAAAATTCTCTATGGTATTTTATAGTTTCGGATATATTATTCCAACGTCTGTGTCGTGAAACTTTTTCTTATATTTTAATTTTTTTCGCTTTTTTAAAATTAATTCAAAATTGTAAAACTATTATTTATGTATCCTTTTTTTCTTATAAAATTTCTTATTAAATAATACTATTCAAAATGTTTATCTTACACAGACTTTTGATTTTAATAAAACGTATCTTTTGCGTTGGTTTTCACAAAATCAACAAGCTCATACGACAGAATAGCACCGCTTTATATACGCATATAAAATACAATTCTTCTTTATTTTTCTACCTTGTATGTTATCGGTTGAAGCAAACGTTACGTGATGTCAATTGAGATAGATCGTTACTTGAGGAGAAAAACTTGAGAAAGTTGAACAGTTGTTGGTTTATTTCTTTTGATTTTTGATTCTTTAGACTGGCAAATACAGCTGTCGTTTCTATGGTATGAGAACTCGATAAATTTGAGATAAAATAAGTGGGTATAAGATGTGTATTGAGAAGCTCTGAAAGAAATATTGCAAAAACAAATATAGTTTGTTTTCGATTTTTGCTTTCTCAAAGAGAAAGCTTTGTAACGGTGAAAATTTTTGATTTGGTTTTTTTTGGTTTTCTTGACGTTTTGAAGGTTCCTGAACTCAAAA
>JAPYZE010000883.1:0-29098 GCA_030522805.1 Leptomastidea abnormis
GTGTGAGTGGCAAGGGAAGTGGGGTGGGGGGGAGGGATGGGGGGTGGAGGGGGGGGGGGGGGGGGTGGGATGAGGTAGGGAAAAAAGAAAAAGAGAAAGCAGTAGGGAGAGAAGGGTATGGGAGGAAAGGAGTCATTTGCCTTAATCTTTCCGGCGAAACGCGCGCCTAAAAGGCTAGGCGCATTTATCGTCGGAATAATAGAGATGGATGGAACAAAAGGGAATTCTCTGCTTGGAGAAAACGAGACCGAAGAAGTAGGAGGAGTAGGAGGAGGAGGTGGTAGGAGGGTACAGATAAACGAAGAGGAGAGAGTAAGAAAGCTGCCGAGCTTTAAGAAAGGAGATTGCAGGTTTGTGTAATAATGTCCATCTCTCTTTCTCTTACTCCTTCTCTTGAGCTTTGGCTCTTGATAAGTTTAAGGAGTACTCTTTACGGTATATATGTATATATACATATATAGTGGCATTGGAAGGAAAGGGATGAGAAAAGAATGGTAGAGAGCGGAGGTTAGAAAGAGAGAGAGAGAGGGTAAACAATTTGCTTAACGAGCTCGTTTCCGGCTTTGGCGTGGAGTATATAAGGACTTGTATTCTTCGGCGCGTGAAAAGATATGCGGGTAGCTTGTATGTATGTATGTATGTATAGATTTACTGGTATTGTTTATATATGTGTATACGAGTGTGTATGTGTGTGTGTGTGTGTGTCTTGTCTCTTTAATCGTAAGCTCTCTTTATTCATTTCATTTTCTCTTTGCTTCTGCTACTGCTACTACTACTGCAAGCTTTATAATTAAAAAACGATCCGTAGAGCTATAAAACGATTTTAGTTTGAGCTTTTGTGAAAAGAAGATTAAGGTATGTCTTTGATATGATATATTTATGCGGGATGTAAATTTGTAGCTCTTTGAATTTACATTCGTGTCTGTGTATTTATTTGTTGGTTTATGTTTCGTTTTTATTTGTTATGGATATTTTACAAGTATACGTATGAAAGACCGTTACGTGTACGAAAAAGAATTAGCGTCTGATCATAACCGAGCTTTTACTACTTACGTAATGTCAATTTTATTACAACAATTTTAAAGATTTTCTTTTTTTTCTTCTTTTTTTTTTTAATCTACAAACGATAATCAATTTTTAGTATCTTTCTTTTATTCGTCAATATTGTTGTATCACGAAGTTTATATAAGCCATTCTAAAGATTTTAAAAATAAAAAAAAATCTCATATAAAGACAGACAGACAAACACATTTACAGCCATGAACATCATAACTATCCTGACAGTCTTTTAGAGTAGAAAGAGGAGTAAAGGAGAAAGAAAAAGGGGGCTTGCGGTCAACACGTAAAAGCGCTTATAAAATACAACGATCAAACCAAAACGTTTTTAAAAAATAAAAAAAGAATACAAATAGTCCCACATAACTACAAATACGTATACTCTATACATGTAAGTCCATAAACGCTTGTAAAGTTGCAAAAAGAGAAAGAGAAACAAGCTACTCTACCTCTGGAGAGTATATACTCTATATATATATATAGATGAACGAATTAGCTAACAGGCTAATTTTCAGGATGAGCATCAAAGCTGGCAAATATTTGCCAGTGTGGGGCTTGTGCAAGCTTCTCCTGTACTGTTAAGTTATCTCACTCTCGCTCAACGCCTTATATGGCTTACAAGAGGCATTTACAGTATCCTTTTGGTATTATGTCTGACTATACCCTTGTTTCTCTTGGACGTTGTAGTTCTCGTTTAGCCTCAGCTCGCAGAAGTTCTGCTGTATATAACATTTTTTTCTTTTTTTTCCTTCTTTTTTAATCTGTTCTATCCATCCCTATATCTGTATACTTATATAGCCATTTATAAGGTATATACAATTAGCTAATAATGTTTGTTTGCACTTAGGAGCAGTAAACGACGTGTTGCGCGCGTGAGTGGCTTTCCGAACTGCTTGCTATCTCACTCTCTCTCTCGTAAAGTGTACACGTTTACCCTTCTCACAAATGTCACACTGCATCGGATATATATGTCATACAAGGTATGAAGAGGGTAGAATAGGAGGATTCTCCTTTCTAATTGATATTAATATAATTAATTGAATGTGGTATAGCTTCCACCAAATATGGTATAATAACGTATGATAAACGTGGATATATATATCGTTGGTCAATTAATTAATCGAGAGTGTAACTGTTTGCGAAATGGGTGCGTGTAAGGGTAAATATATATATCTGAAGAATTACTTGATTATTAGTCGTCCTTTTGTTTGTTTGTTTCATTATGTCAGTTTGATATTAACCTTATTAATTATTAGTTTTATATTTCATATGATGATAATATAATAAATTAAAAAATTATAGAATTGAGGTTGTTTATAGCTCATAAAATCGATGTTTAATGACAAAAGTAGGTTCGTAATATATTTTAAGTAGTAACATCCAAGTATGGTCAGCCCAAGCAATACATTACAAAAAATGTCATTTATTCTTTCTAAATCTTCAAAATTATTTGATTATCTGTACATACAAATTGTATCTATAAAATTACAACAAAAAAAAAGAAAAAAAAAATTAAAATGAAGAAATCTTGAAAATTCATGGTTTAACGTTATAAAGGTATACTCTTTTAAAACCACGAGAGCGCATTACTGGCGTACCTCTCTCTCTCTCTCTCTCTGGCATTGTTGAGCCCCCGCACGAGCGGTAAGTTAATAATCCGTCGCCACTCTCGGGGTCAGTGTTGGCTCGCACTCGCGAGCTTTACACGCTAAATCTCTCTGTCATAGCAGTGTATACGTGTATGTACGTGTATGTGCCTTTAAACGTGCAATAGACTTTTTCTCTCTACATTCCCATCCTTCCTATTCCAGCCTTTATTCTCGAAAGTCTGGAATGATCCCACGGCATATTCTCATACGTACACACATACACACATATACATGCACAAACGCACGCGTGCGCGGAAAGAGCGCGCATATCACGAAATTATCCCCGGTAAATTGCACTCGGACAGTAATTGCATCGTCGGCGTGTGGCTCTATAGTATATACGTATCTATATGCTGTTTCCCCTTCCCTTTCGCTGCGTCTATCTTAATTAGCTAGCGAGTGCTCGTATATAGGTATATACGTGTGTTGCCGAATTTTCGTTTATGCGATGATGATGGAACTGAACTATATTAGCGAATGTGGATTTGAATGTGGGTTTGGATATATACCTATATGCTAAAATTTATCTTTCTTTTTTTTAGTATTGATAATTTATTTTTTATTGATTAAAGTAATAATAAGTATATATAAGTTTTGTGAAATTGGATTTTCAAGTTATATGATTATTATGTGAAAGATAATTCTGAAGAGGAAGTTGTATAAACTTACTTAGAGAAAATTTCTTTATGTGTGTATACCTACATATATATGTAAATAATAAGATTTGCTTGAATTTTAAGCTATCTATCATTTGAAGCGAGCGTAAGAGAGAAAGAGAAGGGTTAAAATATCGCGGTATATACTACACGTTGTGAAGTTTGAGATCTAACTGCAGTAGCAGCAGCAGTTGTCGTCGTCGTCGTTGAGATTCGAAAGGGGCTGGATATAATGAAAATTATTTATGCGGGTTTTCGAATAATCTTGCTTTAAATAGAAATGGAAGGATTTTAGACATATACGTATTTAGACATATACATAGGGGAAGATTAATGTCAAAGCTAAATGGATTTATCAATTTGATATGCGTTTTGTCTGGCTTTCTTGAAAATAAGATGTTCGATTTTGAAATTATTCATATTTAATTTTCTCATGATTTTATTGATAATGAGCTTAATGAGAGTTAATTTGTAGCAATCATTGTTACCTGCAGTAGCAAAAATACAACTTTTGAAAGCCAGTTTAACAAGTAAACATTTATTTGCTTACCATATTAAACAATTGTTTAAAAAAAAGCAATGACAAATAAATCGTCATTAAATAACAGAAAGAAAGAGAAAAATACAAATTTGGTATTTTATTCAATCGACATGAATTCGCACATTGGGTTAATTGAATTCTATATACCTTTGAAAACTAGCTATAGGATATAATTAAGTACGTTTTAAATCAAATTTGTGCCATTACCAAATAAATTTTCGATTTCGTATTTTCGTAAAATAAAATACACATATTCAGCAAATTCAGCAATACCAGTATAAACCGATCTAACAGTGAAAACAATCGTTCAATTGATTAGCACCATTTAAAAGCCCGTAAAAACAAGTCATCGTTTTTTTTCACAATAAGCAAATCAAAACTTCAATACATCCCGAAAAAAATTATTTCCTTATTTCAATCAACCTCCTACAATTATTATTTCTTTCTCTCCCTAATTACCAAAACAACATTCCAAGCATTTAGCAAAGTATATATGGAGAACAAGAAACTGCTAAACCCAAGTGTACAGTTAGAACAAACAAAGTTATAAACGGCAGGTTGTCGGTCGCGTATATAGCAGAGCAGCAGCAGCGGCAGAAACATCTCTCTCAAAGTCCCAGGCGCGTGTAAACGGGTAGAGCAGCAAAAGCAGCAGCAGAATAGGATGCAAAGTCGTCGTAGTCGTAGTCGTCTTCTCAAGGCTCTTGAGTCTGTAGACCTCCTTTCAAGAGATCTTGTAGAGCCGTACGTACATCTCCAACTCGTCGTATAGTCGTTGAGGCAGTCAGGCAGGAAGGCAGGCAGTCGCAGCAGCCTTTAATGGTTAACGCCATTACGTGTCGCTGAAGTATTTAAAGCGCACCTTTCGTGTGAGAAAGAGAGGGAATCCTCTCCCCACGCTCTATCTATCTATATCTAACCCTCCAGCCTCCCCCCATAGCCTCGCGTAAACGCCGGATAATAAGTCACTTACACGGAGATCCGCGCCTGCTGCCATATCCTCCCTTCTTCTCTCCCACGCTCTTCCTCTCTTTATCCCTCGCCACCACCTCTCTCTCTCTCTCTCTCTCTCTCTCTCTCTCTCTCGCTCTCTCTCTCTCTAGCAGTACAGCTCTCCATCCAACAGAAACGTACGGGACGACTTCCGGCTTGGCCGTGCGCCAGTTCTATTCGCCGCGCTCGGCTTGTCCTTCCCGCACCGATCCATTCTCTCCTCCTCTTCCCTTTACCGGCTCTCCTGCGAGAGAGAAAGCACGTCACACGCATGACGCTCTTAACTAAATTATGGACAAAGTGCGCGCCGATTTCGCGCGAGCCTCCTCCTCCTCCTCCTCCTCTTCTTCCACCCTACGCTTAGTCACTCGTACTACCACCACTACTATACTCTTCCTGTGCACGCTATCCTCTCCTCTCATCTCAACCGTACAGTGGTGCTTTGCGCTCGGCCTCTCTCTCTCTCTCTCTCTCTTTCTACTGCTATGCGTGTGAGCTGCTACTACTATACTATATGCTAGAGTGGGAAAGTCGAGCGCAGCAGCAGCAGCAGCAGTGGCAGTAGACGTACGTGGCTCTAAATAATACGGCCACGTTGTGCCGACGAGCCTTATTAAGCTACACCCTCTCTCTTTGGAGAACGGGTAGTGGGGCTGTTCTATGTCTGTGTCTGTGTGTGGTCTCTTATTTAGCTGGCAGGAGAGTCTATAATGAGTTCTTTTTTTTTTTTTTAATTTTTTTTCTATAATGTGTTCGAGAGGGTTCTCATGATATTCTACTCTGCATTGAGATATTAATAATATTTCGTTGGACTTTTGAGGATTTACGGGTATTAAGTTAGGGTTCGTTTTTTTATGTGAGTAGATTTTTTTAGGAATTTGGGTTTAAAAAATGGTATTTTTTTTTTGGATAAAGGGAGGAGGGTATAAAAAGTAGAACAGGAAAGAGGGGATAAATGGGAAAGGTGGTAATTAAGTAGTACGAGACAAGATATATTTACGAGATATGTGCGAGTTAACTCGGGCTTTGTGCATGAAATTTAGCGTTAAAGAGATGATGCTGGGAAGGAGGTTGCATTGTTTTCTGAATACGATTATATGGATGTGAATATGGTAAATCGTAGATAGTTGACTTGTTCTTTCATGGTTTTGAGGGAAATATGAATGTTTTAATTTCATCTTATCATTTATATTTATAATTATCATTAATAAGATTTATTATTTTCTATTGCCTAGGATCAATGATCAAATTGATTTGTTCGTAAGTATAGTGGACAAGTAGAATTTGAATATTGAAGAAATAGATTCATTTGAAACTTCAACTCTTTTCAAATTGTTATATAACAATCTTTGAATTATTTTAATGAAAAATAATATCTCAACATCTCATCAAATTTTTCACGATACAATCCAATAAAAAACATTCATCAAATTAAATTTTCTAATTTTAAAAGTCTTTTTAAATCTGTGCAAGTTCTAAGTCTCCAATAAATCTTATTAAAATAAATAAATAAATGAATTAACGTATACATAAAGTTAATTGACACATAGTATAACAATGCCACATAAACATCCCTCTCTGCATATCCCATCAAAGTCACAAATAGTTTATCGTCAACTCCACTCCGTTTTTTCTCCATTCATTATTTTATTCTGTCATCGTTTTTTTTTCTCTCCTCCCTTTCTTCTCCCTTTGGTCCATTGAATCCTCAAGGCGTCTTGGAGCACTTCCAAGCCCGCGGCTTGAATTCCTGGGTGAGCTGAACGCGTATTATATACATAGCCAGCCGCGAAATCGAACCTCCTCCTGCTCCTTCTCTTTTTCTCCTCACACTCTCCTCACGTGAGCACAAAGAAAAGCTGCTCCCCGCAACATAAAAGCCAAGAGGTCCAAGAGAAACCCTCTCTCGAAGCGCGTCCTTTTCAGAGAATACGGCTGGTTTATCACACGAGACCAAGGAGGAGAAAAGAGGCCTTTTTCTACTTCGCGAGACGGGTATATATAATCTTTTTCCTAATGCACGCTCGTTAAAAAAAGCTCGGCAGTCCGCAGCTCTCTATTGCCTCGCAGGCTTTCAAGCTCTCCTCGTCTTGACGCTGACGACTCTGTATCATCCTCTTCAGTAGTTCTCTTCTGTCCCCACATATATAACTTCTTTTCGTTAAATTTTGGCAAACAGCTTGCGGTGCATTTAAACTCGAGCATGATAGACGTTAAATAATAAATTACGATGCTGCTCGAAAAAGTCCGCAGGAAAAAAAAAATAGGACTAAAGGGTAGTATACAAGAAAAAAAGAAAAGATAATAGGAGTAGTGCGACGTAAATGATGCAGCCAGTTGCCGACGTTGCGTTAATCAGGCAGCGTGTGCACGTGGTCTGTTTTACGCATATATATAAACCGAGCGTCCAAGCCCCATATTTTCTGGCGCACTTAGCGCGAGCTTTTAAGGGACTTGTACAAGGGGACACAAAGGGCTTGCGTTTATACGTGCGTGCTCTCATCACTGTACTGGGTACAAAAAGAAAGAAGAAAAAAAAATTAAAAAATAAAATAATTGTAATCCCAGCTTGTGCGCTATAATTATGAGCGCATGTGATTCACAAAGCGCAGAGGTATAGTGCAAGTATGCGTAAAGTTATTCTCGGCTTCTCTCTTTCTCTCTGTGAAGCGTTGAATTAGTCGCGCGAACAGTACTGGTATACTTTGGATAAACGCAAGTGTGTGTGAGAGAGAGAAACAAGAAAAGAGGAGACTAAGAGAAAGAAGTGAAGAAAAAAAAATTAACGTTAGGTCGTGCAAGCTTGGCATAGAGGACGAGAATTACCGAGTGGTAAAGGAGAGGGCTGAGGGGGGTTGAAATTATAGCGTGGCGATGCAGGAACATGGCCTGCCGGATTAACTATTTAACGGAGGAGTTGGAGGTATAGTGCGGAGTAGCCGCTGCTCTACCACAGAAAGAACTTGCAAAAGGATCTTTTCATTTCTTCGTGAGGGTCCAGAGCTTTTTCTCTCTGCCTACCTACGCAGCAGCCCGCTTCTCTTTCTATTTTACCACGCGCTTGGAATTTTACCTCTTTCTCGGTTCTATCTTTCTATCTTTATTTTTTTTTTGTTTTTTTTCTTTTTTTACAAGGACTCAACGCCACAGAGTCCGCTTAATTATAACGCGTACGAGTCCGGAAAACGAGGTGACCGTCGGCCTCTTTTCTCTATGTTTCTCCCTCTTCCCTTTCCCAGCCGCAGCACTACTAATCAGATTTCAATGGGTAAAGGAGGAGAAGAGAGAGTGAGCAGCGTTGAACAAGCTCTGGCATTTGTTTTCGGTCTGATTACACGAGCGCAAATGGATGTATGCACGTGTCCTTTTACTTACTACTCGAGATTTTTTATTTTTTTTTTGTATTTTTGTTTGTTGCTTAAGGATATATGCTGGACGTGATTGTTAATGGGTGCGTATTTATTTTTAAGAGTAAATTTTTTGCAAGCTCGGTTGATTTTTGGTTACAAATCAATTGTAAATGATTATTATACTTGAGGATTTTTTAAATACGAATTATCAATTGCTATTAAAGTACATTTATTGTGATTGACGTAAAAAAATAATTTTAAAATCAATTGGCATGTATAGAGCAAAAAGAGCATTAATAAATTTTTTCAGCTAATCATATAATTGAGCTTGATATTATACACTTCGTAAACATATTAGACGTTGTCATTGGGCCTGCAAAATCTCACGATACTCAAATGTATTCGCACAATCATTCGCCTAACTAGAAAAGCAAGTGAAAGAGAATAGAGGGAGAGAGAACTGAGGGTGCAAACGTAGTTTGTTCGAATTGAAGGCGCTTCGGCCGTGTGTATAGTTGAGAGAGTAAGAGAAAGAGAACATACAACCAAGTCGCGGTGAAATTTCGAGTTACACGAAAGTCCAGCGGGGGGGAAGAGGATTGTTAGGAAAGGAGTGCGCGTCGCGTCGCGAGAATACGCGCGCCTGGTTATTGAATAATTCAGCAGATAACGAGGAAAGCCCGCGTGCTCGTCCGACTGTATGTATGTTTATGTGTATGTATGTATGTGTGTATCCCTGAGTCTTGAGAACGCGGGAGTGTGAGAGAGAGAAGACAATTACCAGGAAACAACTTGAGATAACAATAACAGGGGCCGCAAGCTATATACGAGGAGTAGGACGACTACGACGACGCTGGTATGTTAGTAGTAGTAGTAGTAGTGGTGATGTTCTGATGGTAGTGATGGTGACGATGGCTTGCGAAAAGAGGAAAGATCTCTCGCTGCACGGCCTTATGCGTGTGTGCGTCTGCGAGGTGTCTGCCCTCCTCTCAGTACCGCGAACAACTTGCTTATCTTTATAGGGCGAAGGGTGAGAAAGAGGAAAACGGGGAAGAAGAGAGCTCTCTCTCTCTCTCTCTCGCTAAAGTTCAGCAAGCTTCTGGTTCACTTATCGCGATCGGGAGAGAAAGAGACCATACAGATGTGCCTTTCTCCAGCTCATTTTCTTGCTTGCTAGTTGACTTGTCCTCTCTTACTTACTCTCTCTTTTTCTTTGAAGCCTATCCTTTTTTCCACTTCCTTTTGGCGCGAAAACTTGTTTGCGCTAGACGTTATCTTTGTCTTGCGATGAAAATTCATTTAAGAAAACCAAGATTTTTTTTTTTATCATGCCGAAATTGTGAGCTGTCATTTTTTCTGTTTGGAAATTGGTTAGAGAAACTAAATTTTTAAAAATCTGCTACATCAGTTAGCAGTAGTTCTTCAATTATGAACCAACATATTATGGTACTTTTAAGATTAAACATAAAATAAAAATCGTTTGGTCAATTTTTTTAAAATTATATTTTTTCAAGTCTTTTTATAATAATTTGATTTTGTAAAATATTGATCGATCCCAGACTTTTACAGTTTTGAAAGGCAAGCTGTTTGCCAAAATTCGAATATACAATTTTCAATTTTTGAATTATTTCCAATTTTTCTAGCCTCAAATCTAGACACAGTTTTAAAATGTAAATATTTTCAAAACTTTTAAAGTAAATTAAAAAAAAAAGGAATAGTGAAAGAATGGTGGAGGCCCCGAACAACGCCCCCACCTGTGAGGAACAGCCACTTTCATCCTTTTCCTCTCCATGAATTCTTTCTCTATTATAGTACTTTATTACAAAAATTTATAAAAATTACAAAACTTACAAAAGAGTCAAAACATTTTAAAAAAGTTACAAAACAATTAAAATTAATAATACAAGAGTTACAAAGATCTTTAAAAATTTAGAAAATCTTTAAAAACTTAAACTAAAAAGATATTTACATTTTTTTGGGCCTGGTTCGCTGTGACTGCCAAAGCATATGCAAGGAAGGGGGAAGAGGAGGGACTGACTTACTTTTCTTTTCCCTTTCCTCACGTATGCGTTTGGCAGTCGCTGCAAGCCTCGCCTTCTTCTCATCAGAGAGACCAGGATGAGCCGGAGGAGAGGCTACTGGCAGCCAACGAGTAACCTGCCGTTTCTGCTGCTCTTGTCTTTTTAATCGAGATGAAGGTAGCCGGATAAATGTGTTATCTTTAAGGAGCCTCTCTCGCAAGACCATCCGCGATGGTGGATTTGGAGGTAAAGATGACTGGCGCGGCGGAGAGAGCCAGGGACGGAAAAAATTTACTGAAACATGAAAAAATCGAAATATATATTACATATATACTGGCTCTGACTAAGCGTGATGCGCGCGCTTTTACTTTTATGTAATATAACAATCTAAATTTAAACTATTCCGTCTTTTTAGCTTCTAACTTCACCGACTGGTTAAATGTGAACCAATCACATCACGAATAAACTGACGACATGCTCTAGAGCTCATCTCTTTTTATATGTAGGACTATAGCTCACACACAGTGCGCTGCGCGCGCTTTTACTTTTATGCAATATAACAATCTAAATTTTAACTTTCCCGCCAGATGAGCATCTAACCTCACTGATTGGTCAAGCGGCAACCAATCACATCATAAATAAACTGACGACAAGCTCTAGCTCATCTCTTTTCTTCTCTCTTTTTTCATATGTAGGATATGCTAATTGTAGCAGTTTTAATACTGCAAGTAATTTATTACCTTTGATTGGAACCGCCTCCTGGACCACTGGAGGAGGTGAGGTTAAAGGATTCTTTTTCACCCGGACTTCCTCTATTTCAGGCAGCTGATTGAGAGAATCAGATAAGCTGTTAAGAGACAAGGGTAGGGGGATTAGTGATACGATATATGGAAAGACAGAAGAAGAAGAAGGAAAGATTGGGATTACTCAAATAGGAATTAAACTTACCGAGCGGATGTGGACATAGTAACGACCTGTTTGTTAGCCTGTAAACATTTCTGGTGTTCCGCTTGGACCAGCTTCTGCCATGATTCGTAGCTAATATCGAGCATATCGTCGAGTTCTGGCATATCCATTTTGGCTTACCAAATAAGTTCGGCTTGAGACACTTATCCCCTGCGTTCCTCTCATACTTATGCAATAGACATGACTAATTCTTCAGCGAGATACAAAATATTATGAATCGCCACCTAGCGGCTGATTAAGAAACTCGCGTCTGGAGCGTGAGATCGAATCCCCATGACATATTTTTTCTTTTCACTTTTTTTTTTTTATTTCAACTTTTTATGATATTTTATTACTAATAATAATAACAATACATTTTTATTATTATATAATAATTTAAACAATAAAAAAAATTTTTTTAATTATATTTCAAAATAAAATTTACTTATTTCAATAATAATGAAATCAAATAATTATTTATACATTTTTAATAAATAATTTTTTAATAAACAACTATAAAAATTGTTTAAATAATGAAAAAAAATTTTAATTTTATTTTAATTTAATTATTCCTAAAATTCGGTCGTGCAAAAAACGTGTATTTTCACAAATTAACAGTAATTTTTGTAAAAAGTCAGCCTTTTGTAACATTTTAAAAACGATATCGATATTAAATAAATTTTTAAGAATTTATCGATTTTCAACTTGGGTAAAAATAGTTTTGTTCGTTCCACTATAGTCAGTTGTTTTAATAACGGTTTAAATATTTCATGAAAATAGTCGTTAAAAAGTGTTGCGTTCAATGCTTTTTAAAAATTTAAAACTGTCTCTTCAGACCTTTCTAGAAAAATTTTATCATCAGCTTGATATTCGTAGTTCTATCAAATCTCATATTTGAACATCTAATTTATAAAAATTTATTAAATAACTAAGCATTTAAATATCAAAATAAAACTTAAGAAAAGTATAAAAGAAGCTTAATAAACGTCATAAGCAGCTCACACATAATATCCCATCGTTTATAAGCCTCCTTTCTTTGATACAAATCTCGAGACGTAGTCGTGACAACTTGTTACGCAATATCCAAGCGACTTTGAAACACAATCGAGGATACAACAAAGCCGGGTGTTATATACATCTCTGTATAAGCTTCCGGAATTTTCAGAGTCGACTAACGAGATATAATAGAGCGTGAGAGATGAAAAGCTCCTGGACTGCATCAGCTTTATTACGCCTTGCAAAGTATGCGAGAAAGAGAGAGAGAGAGAGGAGGCAAATTGGAGATTAGCGGGGCAAAATTAATAGGCGCATGTGCAGGAGTAGAGGCTCGGCTACGCCGCACCTGCTCGCCTACGCTGTTCTGGCATGTTCGTGTATCGACTTTCGAGTACCCACCACGTGGAGGTCGAGTTGATTGTCGGACATACGGACGGACGTCATATATATCTATGTGTGGGGGTTTGCACTCCTCTTTTAACGCCTCTTTGGCTGATATGCTACGATCGCCAGGTCATTTGATGGATTGGCTAGGAAGAAATAGTTGGAGAAGGGGTTGAAGTTGCATTAGGGGCTTGGATGTATTGCTGTTTGTTATTCGAGTGTATTGATTATTGATCATTTTGTTAGCTATGTCTGATATATGCTGGTGTAGTGCAGCAAATGATTGGTTTGAGCGAGATCCCAAAATTTTTTTTTTTTTTATGAAATTGAATTTGTATGACTTGAAACGTTTATGAAATAAAAATTAATTAAACGTGAAAAAAAAAATGGTAGTTTGAAGACAAAATAGAAAAATTCTGGTAATTATTAGTACATAGTTTGTTTTTATTTCATATTGAATATATTGTAGATAAATTAAATAACGATAAAAATAAAGCAAGCGAATGTTTTTTTGTGCATAATTTAATTTAATCATAAAACTCAGTAGAACTTTAATTAAAGAAATATACAGTAATAAATAATTAAGAATTAAGATAATACATTTGGTAAATTAAATATTTGTATCTTATTAATTTTATTAAAACATAATACGACAGGAAACTCATACCTGAGGCTAATGCCAGAATAATTCAGTTTTAAGCAGTTTTAATATATACTATTTCAGAGAATATAAAGCTAACAATCATAAGAATGAAATTTAGCACGATGAGAGTATAATTTAATGTACATTTTAAATTGAAATATGTATACTTTTCATTAATAAAACAAAATATACAATCTATAAAAACTTATGTTTTAAATTCAGTGAAAAAAAAAGCTTTAAATGTAATAAAATATCAGAATATTTTTTGACGACTTCTTGTATTAAAATTCTTTTTAAAAAAAAATGTAAAAAAGAAAAGAAAAAATTGCCGAATAATATTTTCCCCGCGAATATCTTTCTTTTTAATTAACTCGAGTATATCACTGAAGCCTGGAAGGCTTTTGTCTCAACGCAAGAATAGAAAGTCAAGCGAGATTTCTAAGACTGATGGTACGCTGACTCTTGGCTTTTCTTTTGAAAATCAGACGAATCCGTTACCGAGCGAGAAACTCTCGCGGACGCGAAAAACGGTCATAATCATTTTTCCCTCGCGCGATCCTATAACGGCACTGATAAACGATCGGACAAGTCGTAGCTACTTCGTAAACTTAATGCCCGACATGTCTTTTGCTTTCTCTCATTTCATACTCTTCTCTATCTTTCTATAACTTTTCACTCTCTGGCATAATGTATATTTTTTTTTCGGCTGAAAGGTTATTTTCAACAAAAAAAAAAAAAAAAAAGATATCCGTTTACTCGCGTGAGCTGGTCTGAATATTACTTTACATTGTTCTGAGAAATTGAAAAAAAAAAAAATTAAAAAAACTTTTTTATCTATTGTAACGTTATTTTTTGAAAAATATTGTTTTGTTTTCATGCATATTACACTTTTTCTAACAATAAATATCGAATATTCATTGGCTTTGTTTTATACGTATAGTACTTGTACATTGTTGAAAATAACATTGAATTTAACGTATTGTGCTTGATACAAAATTACGACTATTATTAACGATGAGGGTCGGTAATGACGTAAGCTTTGTTTTTGCAAATAGTTTAGTCAAGAAAAAGTACATATTTAACGAAGAGATTACTTTAAATATTTTATAGGATATTGTACATCTAATAATAGTGTAATTTTACCTGGTACTACACGCATAAGAATTTATTAAAATTTCATGTCATTTTACATTTCTTCAATTTCCAAGCGTAAATATTATATTGTATAAGACTTGCAATATTTTACGTAACTTGTAATTTTACTTAGAAAATTCGAAAGCATTATTAAAAAATTCATATACTACGCAACACAAACAAAAAAAAAATTTTTTTCATCCAAACTCCTTCCCCTCCCTTAAAGAAAAAAAAATTGTCAACAATAAAAATTCAAATTTTAATATTTCAAATGCAAGATAAAAATGATAAAAGCACTTTCATAAGATACTGCACACATAAACCAAAAAAAAAGAAAAAAATGAATAGAAAAATTTCTCTATACAACAATCAAAGAATACATATTCTTTTGCCAATACAAGAATACAATATAAAAGCGATTAACTCTCATCAATATATCCTAAATTCCATACTCTCTATCTATAATTCTCTCTCTCTTAAAATCTCACTATTCGAGAAGTTTCTCGTCCTCGGACTCTGTATACCTCCTTCACATCTCTCACTTCTCCAGCCACTTATTTACATTTGCGACGGTTCGCAGTTGTCGAAATGTACCCTCTCTCTCTCTCTCTCTCTCTCTCTCTCTCTCTTTCTCTCTCTCTTCTCGTAGTAGTAGTAGTAGTAGTAGCAGCAGCAGCCCATCCAGTAGTTGAAATATTTGGCCAGCCGTCACAGGCTGACTGCTGCCGCTACTGCTGCTGCTGCTGCTGCTGCTGCTGTTACTACTGCAAATCTCATTCATAATAATGCCCAACGCAGGCAGTCGGTTTTGCTTTCCTTCTCTCTCTATCCCTCTTCCACTTGAAACTTACTCATCTATATATACCCTTATATGCAACGTCCGGCTGGCATGGACATCACCTTCTTCCACAGGATTGTTTGCTATTTTTCCGACGGCCGCTTGCCATCTTGCCTGCCTTTATACTTCACGATTTGGCTCTTTCGACTTTCTTCGCGCGTGTATCTCTGCTGAAGATTACCTTTTGTCGAGTAAAAGCAGATGCTTGAATCTGTATATTCTTTTCTGGTGGGAGTGTTTGTACTTGACTATTTTTACCTTGTTGAATTACCGGGAAAAAAAAATTTAACGTTGCACGTAATCTTATATGTTTTACTTGAATTATTTATATTTTCCTTGCTAGAATTATTTATTTTTGTTAAATTTTTGTTTGTACGCATTTTACCAAGCATTTTACATTTCAAATTAGATTTTTTTTTTTTTTATTATAAAATACAAATAAAAGATATTAATAAAATAGAAGGATTGTCTTTAGTAATCGTAAATGCATGAAAAATATTTAAATTTAAAGTATCTTACTTTCATGAATTGGGATCATTCTTTATCTTTAGTTATAAAATCATGAATTACTATAATGTAAAAAGTTTAATTAATTTATAGTTTATAAATTATATTTTTATTTTTTAATATATACCTCATGATGAAAATTGTTTGATCCAGAATAAAAATAATTTTGATTTTTTTTTCGATTGAAAATTAATTAACTTTATTTAGCAAGCTACACTTAAATTTAATTTATTTATCTTTGCGTAAAAAAATTGAATACGAATAATTTTTATTCTACTTTCCTTCTTTTCTCGAAAAAAAAACAACAATAATTAAAAATTACGTACAAAGGCAGAGTTTATAATTAAAATAAATAATTAGTCAGCAGTTCCTAGCTGTACATCAAATTTAGTTCAAATTACATACTCACTTTTTTTTTATTTCTTTTTTTTTTTTAACCAAATTTAAATCAAAGAGTCGCTGGAAGCTCTCTCTGTCTCTCTTTTCTCTCAACTAACTGCCATTTTTTGCAAGAGAAAGAGAGAGAGAGCTCTTGTATACCTACGTTAGTACACACACACACATACATATACCTACCGCAAAGGTAAAAGGCTCTTAAACAACGAGAAAACCAAGTCTCGAAAGCACATAAAAATAAAACATCGAATAAAGACTTTACCACCTTTTCGCAAAAACAACCTCGCTCTACTCTTCTCCTCTTCTCTATACCTAACACAAGCACATACACATACACATACATACATACAAACCATCATCATCACGTTAATACTACTACCTCTCACCGAAAAAAAAGAAAATAAAATAAAAAAATAGTAAAGAAAAAGAAAAAAAAAACGATAAGTTGCAACACGAGTATCAATTCGAAACTTCGCTCGTATATTTCGACACTCTTTATACGCTCGCACTCGCAGCTCGCACATTTTCACACATACATACGTATACACACATACATTCAAGCACATAGATTCGCGTTTCCAGAAAGCGCATTTACACTCGGCGGCGACGGCAGCGGCAACGGTGCGCCGGCTTTCTAACGACTTCGTTATTTTATCACACTTCGTGCGTTGCACAAAAGAAGCGTGTTAAAGAGCGAGAGAATATAGCGAGACAAGAGAGTGAGTGAGAGAGAGGAAGGGGGCTAACAGGGAGGATGGGGGAGTGGGTGAAAAAGAGAGAAAGAGAGAAGCGCGTGCTCGCGTATATAACAAGCGAAATACACCCCCTTCACCACCTTCCCTCCTATCCTACTCTAACCTAGCTAACAACGCTATATATAGCGGCCGCACCGAGCAATTACATTTTCGAGAGCCTACGAAAATTGAAGGGAAAAAAATGGGACGAAAAACGTAGGGGATGAGGATGTGGACCAGGTGGAAAGTCGAGTGTGAGTCAGGCTGGTTTTGTGCGCGAGGTGAGAAAAAAAAGGATGGTTGGATAGCAGGGAAGGGGCTTAGCGCTCCCGGAAAAATCCCCAGAGAGAGAGCGCGCGCTTTACGGAGGACGCAAACGGCGCTTAACGAGAGAAGACGCGCACTTCCAGGCTTTGTGCTTGCGTGTATACGTATGTACTACCTAGTGTACTCGGTTTCCATCTTCCGTCCTTTCTTTATCTCTCACTCAAGCTTTAATGTGTGTGCAAGCTCTTGCTTTCTCTGTCCTCGCGGTCCTCGCGCTTGCAGTTGGAGACCTAGACGGACCGGCAACTTTCCGCGACTGGTACCCTACTCTGCAACCTAACTCGCTGCTGCAGCTGGTGCAGCTCGGTATAATCAAGTGCGATGTTCTCTCTCTCTCTCTCTCTCTCTCTCTCTCTCTCTCTCTCTCTCTTGAGAAGAGGTGCAAACAAATGACCTCTTTTTTTACTTTCTCTCTATTTCTTTCTCTCTTTGCTTTTCTCTTTCTCTCTTCACTATATTATATGGTACACCTAGTGAAGTAGTCTGTTACCCCCTGTTTCGTGTACATCTTGCTGTTCTTTAGCTGTTTACTTATTTTGCTACGACCACAAATAAAGTTTTAGTCTTTTTTCAGTTTTTGAACTTTTTTTTTTCAACTATTTATTTAATTTTTGTTTGTGATGATTGGATAAATGTTTCATTATAAAAATGTCTTTGACTGTTGGTTTAGTAAAAGTGAATGATGTCATGATAAATAATGATATTTTATCATTTTCTTTCCTTCGAAAAGAATAATTTTTTTTTATATTATCACATTACGAAAATACATGTATTTGTTAAACAAAATGATAAAAGAAACTCTATAGCAATAATTTTCTTTCTGAATTTCTTTTTTTTTTTTTTTAACGTCAAGTACAATTTTCTCAAATACATCGAAAATTTCGTAAACATTGCTTATCTATAAATACGTCCGATCCTGTTATTTTCTAAGAATCGAATACTGTATATCCGTATCCTCTTGTTATTGATATCAAAACTCACGCAAAATATCATTTTTCAAAATTCAATAAAATTCAAAATAAAATCAACTCAAATAAAAAAAAAACAATTTTTTCCTATTTTTCAAAAATATTATTTAAAAAAAAAGAATATACGTAGTATAAAAGCAATTCAATACCTAACACAACATATCTTTTCAAAGCAAACAACTACAACGACGACACACACACACACACACACACATCGAATAGAAACACACGTTAAACAGATTCATAATCTTTAATTAAATTTCAAACGGCCTTTCTTGCTTGGTTCTCCTCGCGTGTGTATGGGACCCTCGTAACATCTCGCAGGCAAGATCTCGTCCTTCCCTTTTTCTCCATCCCCCTCTTATATACCAAAAGCTCGCCTCTCGTCTGTTTTCAGCGCATGAAACTTAACCGACTACTCTCTCGTGCGCCTTAGACTGGCAAAAGGGAACATATACAGCTCACAGAAGACTTTCTCTCTCTTTCTCGTGCTTTACCAATTTTCGTCTTCGTCTCTCTCTCTCTTTCTCTTTCGCATGTATACTGCCTTGTTAGAACTTATATGTCTTCTTCTTTCTCTCTCTCTCTTTATCTTCTTCAGAATACATCTATATCTCTTCAGTAGTTGTATCTCGAATTCAAAATGACGCCCTTGTCATTTGAACTTTGAATTGGCCCGCGTATTTTCTCAAAGAAATTCCCGCGAATTTCTATATACGAAAACTTAAATTACATAGCAGTGGCTATATTTATATTCACTTTTTTTTTTTAATTATAATCGACAAGTAATGTATTTATTAAATAATTTATATTTAATTTTCTTATATGATATGTTTTGATTATAATATCAACGTTCCAGATTCTAAAAACTACTTATCTTTTAAAAAATAAAAGAAATATCACGTTAGTCTCAAAATAAGAGTCAAAATAAAAAAGAAAAAAAAAAAATAACGAAATACATGAAACAGAGGAAGAAAACGGCTAAATGAGTAGAAGAGAAAGAGAATCGTATGAGAAAGAAGATCCGATAGTTAAGGTTACTTTTATAGAGATGGTGTCTCGCACGTCACATTAACGACGAAATGGATCACGTTCTAGCGTCCTCGTAAAGTAATGCGCTGGACTTTGTTTAGTTACCCGCGATGTAAGTGTAGGTATAGTGTGAGCGCAAGACGTTTTCATGTTTGCCAAGCTACGTTACTCCTTTCCTCCACCTTCTTCTCTCTTTCTCTCTTTCTTCTTTAGAAAGCCATTTCTCTTGCAGCCTTCCTTTTCATTCTCTTTTTGTCTTCTTTACACCCCCCCTTCCAACACTTCTCTCTCTTTCTCTCTTTTCATGTGCTCTTACTACCAACTCTTTTATCTCTTTTCTAACAATTCTATCTCTCTCTATCTCACTTCTACCGTACATATACCACATTGTCGGAAATAAATTTTGTCTTTCGCCCTCTTTTGTTCTCCTAATTATTATCGAATCTTTTCATTCCAAACTTTCTTGGCTTGCTTTCTCTACTTTTTTATTTTATTAGCTGACTATAGGTACTTTTTCCTTTTCTTACCTTATAACGCTATCTCCTGACATTTCTTTCCACCAATTGCATATATCTATAGGTACCTATATGTAAGAAATAAACATAGATCATTGATATCGGCTTGAAAATTTATTCTATTTAGAAAATTATATTATTTTTTCTATAAATAATTAAAATTTGACACATCATTTTCAAAGATAGACGTAATAGAAAGCGAGATAATCAAAATATACAATATCTGAATCAATCAGTTAAATAATAACATTCTCAGAATTCTAAAATCATGTAATTACTTCTAATTTTTTTTTTTTTTTGATACCCCAAGTCCTTTCCAACCATTCCCTACTTAATTTCTTTCTCTTCTCCATATTCGAATTCTTGACAGCTTCATCAAGCAACCCTCTTGATCTCACACTTCCGATCGCATGACGTTCTCATAAATAGTCTTGTGCTTTTCACCCTCGAATCGTAAGCGTAAGTTGAGTTCCACTCAGAAAAATACGAGAGTTGAAAAGAGAACGATACGTGTAGGATACATTCCCGTATCTATACGAGCTGACGATGACGAAATCGTCGTTTATACGATGTATACATATATAGGTATTACTTTTCTTTTTTCTCTTCTTGAACATATGTACGTAAAGCTCGTCTACGCATCTCGCGTGCGCTTCCCGAAAATAAACACACCGACTACAAACCCTACTTTTCTCTTTTTCCCCTCGTCGAAATGCCTTGTTATCTATTACGATGAGCTGCGCGCGTGACTCGAGGAAAAACAGCTGTCGCTGCTCTTATTGTTGTAGGAACTAAATAAAGCGAAAAAAATGCTTGGATAGATAAATTGTTCGTTTTTTTATGAGACGATGTGTTGTGTTAATGAAGTTTATATGTATAGGAGCAGTAACACGTACAATCAGCTGTTATATGATTCAAAAAGTAATTAAAAAATTTTCAAACTACGCTCTTGATCCAAGGTCTTTTGGGTTATTCCTTAGGACGTATAATTTAACAAAAAATTAGGTGTCAACTAAATAGTCGATGTGACACACTTTTTTATGCCACTCTAGTTTTACTGTTTGAATTCATGTTAAAATGCGAAATTTTCTCATTTTTTAACTATTTCATCTGTATTTTTTTTTTGTGAAAGTGAATTTTCAACACGAAATCGCAAAAAATATATTTAACACGTATTATAAAATAATTTTTTCATCATTATTTTAAAGCTTCTTCTATAAGGAAGCAAGAAAAAAAAATTTTTTAAGGCAAAATTATCGATCAAAATTGAAACTGACCGGTACTGTACACTTAAAGCGAGTAATACTTTATTATTTAAATTTAATATTTTACTTTTCAAAAAATGAAATGAACTTCATGTAATATGCAGGTATATCGAATTTTTAGTATCGACTTGGAAACCAAACTCAAAACTGTAACAACAGTATTGGACAGTTAGCTGCAGTAAATTTCCGAAGGTGGAAGTCTGATACTGTAGTCATTTTTTTTTCATTTTGCCTTCATGTGAAGTTCAATTTTATTTTTAAAATCTCACTCAAAATCAAACTAAATTTTACAGTTCAGTACTTCTTGTTATCAATTATTGCACAGAAGAAACTAATTTTTTTTTTTAATTACTAAAATAAACTTAAGATCCTTGAAAAAATTAATAAAATTTAAACTTTGGGCACACTACCTATTCTAATTCAAAAAGATAAAATATTTGAAAGTGTTATTTTAATTATCTAATAACTTTTTATAAAAAAAGATGTATGTTTAAAAATTTTAATTTTTTTAATTTTTGAATAATATTACACATCGTAAGCATAATCTTTGCGTAAATTAAATTTTTTAAATACTTCATTCGAGAAATTAAAAAAAAATGGTTAAAATTCTAAATTATATTTTTACTATAACATGTATTTTAAACATATTTTATTGTGTAAGCACAAATGTTGAAGAAGAAGAAGAAGAAGTATTAAACAATCTTGTTGATTATTTGTCAAAAATGAAAATAGATCGTGTAAACGTAATCGTGAATGATAAAAACAAACTTTCATCAGTTTCATCACAAATAACAGAAAAAATCAGTGAACGATATCTTACAACAGTAGCAACAATGAATTCAACCAGATCAAGGTACAACAAGAAACTTCATAAAGAAAATAACGAACTTTTATCACCTTTGGATAGCACTGCATTTCGAATTTTATTAGTTGATACACATTACTATTTTAATAAGAAAACAATGTATTCTCAAGTTTTTAATAGTTTCAAATTCTTTAAAAACAATATCATAAAAAAGCAAAAATCACATTGCGCTATAATTCTTGTAAATAAGAAACCGTATTGGTTTTTGAAAAATATCATGATAAAAATGTGGTCCATTGAATTTTCATATAAAGTTACAGTAATAGAATTAATTACGTCGAACAAAGCAACGCGTAAATTAAAAAAAAATCAGATGGCTCATAATAATTCTTTAAATCTTTTAATTCATAAATATGATCCATTTGACAATCATACTTACAACTGTACAAATTTAAATAACTCACAACTTTATCTAAAAAACAAACCTAATTTTAAAGGATATCCATTAAAAGTAAACTTTGGAAATATAGCGCAATTTGTATCTTATAATCCTAGTATGCCAGCAAAAGATTTAATTTCTAAAGGCAGAGAAGTGAATATGGCTAAGTACATAAGTGATGCTTTGAACGTTACAATAGATATAGACCGTCATAATTATGATGAAGAAACCAGAATAAAATTATTAGAAAACAATACATTAGATTTTTTGTTACATTTTGGTCCATTGCCGAAAAATTTGAATCGTTATTCCATAAGTACATGCGTTTACAATCATTGGAGATTAAGCTTAACAATTAAACAGTATGGTTTCTACGAAAAAAAGTTTCCTACTATGCTATTCGTTTCCATATCAACAGTAGTCGTAACAGCTGTAATATTTATTGTTTTTAAAACTTTATGTTCTTTTGATCAAATGATATGGAATTCTTATTATATTATCATGATACTGATGGGAAAAAGTGTACAAAAATTACCTTTCAGAACACGTGAAAGATTATTTTTCATATTTCTCACTGCTGTTTCAGCAACATTTATTTCTGAAGTAATATTAGAAGCCGTTAATACTAGCTTCTCACAAAAACACTATTACGACGTACAGAGACTTGAGGATGTCGTTGATACGTCAACCAATTTATATACAGATAAAAATACTATTGATATTTTGAAATATATGAAACATGACGAAGTCATAGCAAAAATTATTGATAAAGTTGATGCAGAAGCTAACGTTGAAAATTGTTTTTTCTATATCTTTATTTCAAAAATAAATGTTTGTTCATCTTTTCATTTTTACGCTAAAATTTATGAATCGTTGTACAACTCAAAAGTAAAGGATGGATCAATTCTTACAGTGATAAGAGAGCCACTAATACCTTTATCTTACTGGGCTGCTGTCAGCATCTCAAAAAACTCTGTTTATGAAAAAGATATTAATATTCTCATAAGAAGAGCTACAGAATTTGGTTTATTTAATTTTTGGGATCGATCACTATTGTATCATAATCGTGGTCGATCAATAACTTTTAGTAATTTTAGCTCGCCAATGCATAGTAAGTACGAAATGCAAAACTTTCTCGATGCTTATTTCAAACAATCTAAAACCAAGCACAGAGCAAAAATGGAAAGTGAATCTTACATGAGTTCTAATCTACTCTACGGCCTCTTATTTGCTTACTGTTTATCAATCACGATATTTTTTTTTGAATTATCTAAAAAATTTTGCAAAAATTCACTGGAAAATACTCGTTTTATGAATTATTTAAAAAAGTATTCGTAAATTTTATTATGTGGTATTTTTCACAAGTGCAAGAAACAGGTGTTTTTCGACGAATGGAAAAGTTATCACCCGAGCCTCAAAAGCAATCAATTATTATTAAAAAATAAAACCATCATTTTAATGCAATTTTAAAAATATATATTAGTTAAAAAAAAGAAAAAAATTATTAAAGTATGCGCAGCAGCAAAAAACGGATCAATATCATAAAAGCAATAAAGCTCGTAAGATTGATATATGTGTATTTTTTTTGGGGGCAAAATGCTCGGAGTACATCCGATCCAGCACAGCACGTAAGGCACTTATCGCAAGCATGAGCTTATATATATATATATATATATATATATATATATATATATATATATATACATATATATATACAGACGAGGCCGAAAACCCGAGACAAGCATCGTAAGTCGCATATCTCTTTCTTCCTCTTTCTTTCTTTGCGGGCAGTAAAGACGAGAGGGAGCCAGATAGATAAGGGTAATAAAGAAGAGGCCGCGCACGCACGCCATCGGACAGACAGAGAAAGTCTTCTGTGTATTTGTATATACGTATATATATACTGGAACGAGTAGTGCGTGAGGTGTCGTAAGCAAAAAGGGGAAAGAAGAGCTGAGAAATGAAGAGAGAATGGCGCATCACAGCGCAACGAAAGTTTGATTAGTCGCCGAAAAAAGGAAAAAGCATGTCGGCATGTCGAAAGCGTCGAGAGAATCGCTATATATAAGAAGAGAGCGTGAGGAAAGAGAAGAGCTGTAGGTATATGCTTGCCTCCGGGGAAATCTCTGAGGACGTTTGATAAGGAGCCCCGTGATTCCATTCGCGCGTGAATACTCCTTCTTGCTCGTTCGCACGTTTTCTTGCGCCCTTTCTTACGTTCGGTAAGCTAATTTATATTTAGAAGTGTCGGCCTTGTCACAAACCGCAACCATGAACTTTTTTGGTTTTACAATAATTGTCGTGGATTTCTTAATTGATGCTACTTGGTAGGATTTTCTATTTTCTTGTTTTTTAATTCAAGTAATGTTAGTTTTTGAGTTAAATGTTGATGTACATAAATATTTAAAAAGTGAAATTTGCGATCCAAAAAAAGTATTTCTATTGATAAAGTAATGAATTTTTTTTTTTTTTTAATTTTATTGAGTCTAAAAATATGTGAAGATAGCGCCTCTATGTATAAAAGGAAGAATTCAAGCTAAAACATTTTTATGTAAATTTTCAAATCTTCTTAAATTACGATTTTTTTTTAAATTAACGTTTTATGAATGACTTATGAAAAGTAAGATGAAGAATATATATAATTAAAACTTGTTTCATTCGTATCAAGAATTCACTGAAATTGACTACGAATTTGCGACTTTTTAACGGACATCAAATCAATACTTTTTCTAAAGCAAATTCTAAATCTGCATTTTTTTAAAACCAGACTCCAAATTAAAATCTTTTTTTTTTCTACCTAGCAATATTTAATCAGTATTATAAAGTTAAATATGATGAAATAAAATTTGCGCAGCAATATTAAAAATACATAATAGTAAATTTGAGTACTAAAATTACTCACATATTTTCTTTTAGAGCTAGTGTTGTGACCTTTACCTGCATATATACTCTTGAAAGTAATTAGCGACATTGAGGTAAAAATCACTATGGTATTATTTTTGTTCGATTTTTAAACAGCAATACAAGGTAGAGTTGCCTATAGTCTCCACTAAAAAAGTCAAGGTTTTCAGTTGACGTTTGTACTTTCTATTGAAAGGACGTTAATAATTGTGGAAGCAATATTTTAAAAATATTGTTATAAAAGTATTATAAAAGCATTGTTTGTTTTAGACTATTAGAATGAAAAAATTAAAATCATGTTAAAAGAAATTATCAAAGTTTATCAAAATTTTTGTGTTATTTGTATTTTCTTATCGAACATCCTCATTTTCTGTGAAGCTCAAAACGATCAGCTTGATATTATATCTGACGCAATTGCATCTTATCGAAGTAACCACAGCATTGTTATACTCGAACAAAATAATAGTAGTTTTCCACTAAATATAATAGGACAAAAAGTGTTTGAAACCGCACCAGTTTATTTATTCAACCCTAATTCACCTGAAAATGCAACTACAGCTTTGTCAATTGATACTCTATCATCCAAAATATCAAGTTCGTCTACTCTTTTTGTTATAGAAATTGATATCAATAGTGTTAAAACAATTAACACAACGTTGATTAATATCAAACGTCGGTTTTCACACACCAGCTTGCCAAAATGTTTACTTGTTTCATTTGGCATAAATGAAACTGATTTGATCAAGGAAATTTTGATTATGTCTTGGAAATTATATTTCTTAGATACTTCAATATTAAATATTGTAAATAATACAACCACACTTTACAATTATAATCCTTTCACCGAAATATTTTTTGAAGCTTTGTTTAATGGTACATCAAATCTTTTCCCTGACAAATTAATTGATGTTAATGGATATAATTTGAAAACAACTGGATTTAATTTTGAACCAATCATTCAACAAGATGAAGCAGGAACGCATGGCACACATTTTAACTTTTTAACTCTAATAGCTGATGAATTAAATTTTTCTCTCATAGTGACAGATACTAATAATCCAAATATTATTGCATCTATCGATAAGACTATATTATTGCTTGAACAAAAAATGATTAACATATCACCAGTACAGATAAAGCCTTATATCTTACTAAATCATAAGGTAACTTTTGGCAAAATATTGGATATTTATGAAACAAGATTATTTGTACCCATTATTACAAAAACAAAAATGAAAATACCAAGTGAAATTTATACTTTCACATTTATGATTTTTATTATTATGTTTTGTTACAACGTATCTTCTCGTTTATTAAAATTTGGTTTTAAAGATTGGAGTATCATCAACATATTTCGTATCTTGCTGGGATTAGGAGCTCCTAGGCAACCGAAAAAAACATCTGAGAGAATCATGTTCTTCAGTTTGGTATTTTTATCAATCATGTACACTATGGATTCATTTTCTCTATTTGTAGAAATAAATCTAGACGTTGAAGAGATTCCTTTTGATAGCTTAGAGGAAGTTTATAAATCTGATTTGTCTATAATTATGGTTAAAAATTTGTATGATGATTTATATAGTGAAAATGGAAATGGTATTCTAGAGAAAATGAAAACGAAAACAATTCGTACTACTTCAACTGATTACGATAAAAGAGTGATAAATAAAGGAGATATTATTGCGGCTTTACCAGATTTTTCAGTTGAATATATAATGGCTAAATATGTCGATCCAGAAAATCCAACCGCTAAACTATCGAAAATATTACTTCAAAGTAATTATAGAGCATTTGTATTTGAGCCTGGATCACCTTTTATTAAAAAATTTGATAAAATTGGGCAAAAAATTATAGAATCTGGATTGCCGGAATTATGGAAAACTCGAATTTATGATCGATTACGACGAAATCAAAAAATAGTCAACATTGCTGCTAAAAGTTTACGACAATTCTTGTCAGGCATTTCATCTAAATGGATACTCATTTACATGGCTATATGCTCCTCTTTATCATTTTTGGTTTTTTTAATAGAAATAATGGTGTATAACATAATTAAACCAAAATTTTTATCAAAACGTGTTAATCCTTAAAAGCCATTGCGTCATTTTGTATCTAAATCCGGGCCATTTTAACCTTTTATTAAAATCTCTTCTTAAAACACTATAAGAACAACTGAATATAAAGCTTGATTTCTTTTTTATTAACTAGAATTTATTGATAATGTAATTTTCTTCAGTAACTGTCTTTTTAGCTTTGACATCACAATTTGAAAAATGCTGTAAGACCCGCTTAATTAAATATAAAAATATTAATGCTAATTTGAAATTTTTAAAACACTGAAATCAGTACACTCGTTTTTACCTAACTGTAAGTTACACTGAGTTCATATGATTCTTTTGACTGTTTAATAAATCTGTTTTAATTAATGTAATAGATTCCTTATTAGAAATGGTTTGAATAATTACACTACATAGCGTAATAAGCAGATGTTCTTTTAAGAACTAACGTTTTGTCATAATATTTAAAGTATTCAAATTACTTTATTTAGGGTTTTACAAGGTGTTTCTTACTCGTAAAGTTACTGTTTTCTTAAAACTTTTAGAAATGCAAAATTTGAGTTCGTTGTTTTTTTTATCAAATAATTGTTTGACAATGCTAAATAATTTTAAATAGCCATGTACTTCTGATAAATTTTGATCTTTGCAGTGAAAGTAGTAATTAAATCAAAGTTTTTTTTAGAGTGATTTAAATTATAGTGGTTGTAATGTTTGATTTATTTCATATTAAACTTCACGAGTAGTTTGAAAACACAATTTTCAAATGATTAATTATTGTTATTTATTCATACAATTTATCCAAATGTTTAATAGATTTTATTGAATAATTGTAAATTGCATCTTGAATTATAAATAAATAAAATACTATTGATAAAATCACAAAAAGTTGTTATTTTTATTTTTATATCCTTCCGAAAAAAAAAATAAAAAAACTTTTTTCAGCTAGTACTGTTTAAAATAAACAGTGAAGAAGAAAAAAATCAAGTTCCGATGTTATACAAACAGTCGGAGAGTGATGATTTTTTCTGGCGTAAAAATGAATCTAAATGTAAAGGGCAAACCAAAAAACATATTTCTCTTCTGCAAACCAATCAGAGTAACGGGCAAACGTATGTTACTTCGTTTTCATCGTTGTTTGCTGTGTGACTTGTTTTAATAAAAGGTCAATCTTTGGTTTATCAAGATGCGTATAGCTTATAAAACAAATAATCTTTTTTATAAATCACCATACACATCTTATCACAAATAATTTATTAAAACTCATTGTTGTGTAACAATGGTTACTTAAAACCAAACTTTCTCTATTAAAGATAAAATTATTTTACACCCTTCCTTTAATCAAAAACTTACACGTTAGTTTTTTAGAAACATTAAACGTCATGTCATATTTATAAAATATTATAATCAAACCAGCATTTTTCTAATAAACATTATAAAAAAAATCTTAAGTTTATCATTAATTCAGTTTAGAAAACCTAAAGCTCAGCAATCGAAACTTGTGTCACAAGATTAAGTATTAACTTACTTCATCAATTTTTTCCTTTCGCTAAATATTTGCCTCAAAAAATAAATTTTCCATAGTCCTTTCTTTCTCAACAAGCGCTCATATCTTCAGATACCCTTCAGTATCGCTAATATATTTATTTCTCGCAAGGCAAGTTTTAACCCTTTGTCGCTATATACAAGGCCAAAATTTTATTGCACACACCTCGCATTTGAGATCTATAGAGTTATGAAAACTTTTGGCACAGTAGGTAGTACTCGGGTATACGATGAATCGTCGAGTCTGAAAGCTTAATGACTCTGCTATACTTTCATACTTCCCTTATAAATAAACTCCACAACTATGATATTTATATAATATATTATCCATAAATATATATATATATATATATATATATATATATATATATATATATATATATATATATATATATATAGAAACG